>CAWUFW010020108.1:0-162166 GCA_963921515.1 Calotriton arnoldi
AAGAATGCCTAAGAAAGTTCAGTGGACAGTTAGCTGTCAAAAGGCATTTGATGACCTGAAGCAGGCCATGTGCACTGCTCCCATTCTGCAAAGTCCTGACTATTCCAAACAATTCATTGTTCAAACTGATGCATCTGAGTTGGGGGTGTAGGAGAGTAGGATCTGCTTCACATGGGTACCCCCACTTTTTGCTGATGCTTCACTGTTTTTCGACAATTAGTCTGGCTGGGGCCCTGCTAATCAGAACCCCAGCTTAGCTGCTTCCCTCTCTAAAATGGTTTCCATGTGCCTTAGGCACATCACTGATTGGGATCTGGAGTGCCCTTATAAGTCCCTAGTATATGGTATACTATGTACCAAGGGCATAGGTACCTCAGAGGCCTGCCAGGGGCTGCAGCATGTATTATGCCGCCCTGGAAGGCCATCCAAACTGACACCACAGGTCTGCTACTGCAGCCTGGGTAAGGTGGTGCATGCACCCCTTACTGTGATATAGGTTACCTATATCACGAAATACATACACACATATAAACCTATAAGTCACTCCTAAGGCAGGCCTTATCAATCCTAAAGGCAGAGTGCATGGTTCCTATGTGAGAGGGTGCCCTGCATGAGCAGGGCCCCTCTGCAGCGTTCGGAGACCATCTCTGATGCTGTTTGTAGTGCAGCCTGACCATATACTCTTAAGCGCATTATATCCTCGCGGTAAAATGCTAACTTTGGAATGGCTGCACCTAAACATGTCGTGTTTGGTGTCAAACATCTTGAATACTACCCCCCCGCCAATTCTGGCGGCGGGGGTAGCATTCCACCCTTCTAGAGGGAAAGACATGTTAACCCTGACTAACCCGGTAACTTCTCTCCAAAGCCCTGGCATCACAAAATGGATGCTGCTGCCACAGACACGAGTCTGGCCTCCTGCTGCTGGACGAAACTCCGGCAGGGGAGGCCTGGACAATAGGTTTCCTGTCCCAGGGAGGTGTGACCACTGATGGAGGGTCCCGAAAGTCCCGTACTACCATCTAACAAGAAACCCATTAATGATTTTGCACTACCCACCAAACATGATACTCCTAGATAGGCCCTACCGGGCAGGCTCAGATAGAATGTCTTAAATTGTCCACTTTCCCTTGTCCTGATAGCACATCCTATGTAGGCCAAGCCCAGCTCCTTAGATAAACCATATCTTACATAGGCCCAAGCATACCTTCCTAGATACAAAAGTGTAGGCCCAAATGAAAGTGACTCTTGCTCTCATTTATAATAATTCTAATGGAACAGACCTCATAGGCCTCACTGATCTGTTAGCAGAGATCTGTCCCCTTCACCCAGATACGACCTTAGCCCTCTCTTGTAACTTGCCACAGTTGCAAGAATAAGGGTGGCCCCCACCCATGTGACGGGCTGTCGGAACATCTGGCAGTGTCACATGCAAGATTAGTGATATTCTTAGCTATGGGACTTTCCGCGCTTGCTAAACTGGAACTTGAGGCAGGAACTTGACCAAGAAATTAATGCATTTAATATTAATTCTAAGCATTTTTCACGGTGAAAGTTATCTTTTGTTTACTTTTTGCGGTCAGAGAACTCTGACCGCCTGCCAACCAGTTCTGTTTCATCATGATACCACTTCTCATATAAAATTTTCCAGTAAAGCAGGTGGTCAAGTGGCCTGCGTCAGATCTCGTGTCAAGCCTCGTGCACAAGTAGGCGTGAGTTCTGCATTCAATAATAAAGTTCTGCATTCAACTATATAAAAGAGCCCACCCGGACTAGAGCTTCGAACTCTTCCATTGCATCAGACCTTGACTGCATCTGGAGGGCTTCCGTGCGATCGTCCTTTGGTGACTGGGCCTAGTGCTTCAACTTCCAAGGTGGTAATACTCTTTTGTGATAATTTTGCCTATTGGCTTTGACAGCCCATCTGATGGCATATCCTCTTGGCTCTGTCAGCCTATTTGATTAATTCACTATTAGCTTATTCAGTCTTTTTAATAATTTAGCCTTTTGGCTTTGACAGTCTATCTAATTCAGCTCATCCTAACCCAAGCCATTGCATTTATCTTAGTTTAAATTGCGTAGTTTTGAATGGTGTTGCTTTCTTAAGAAAAGGTTTGTCTTCTAGGCACTAGCCTATCCATCCTCTGTAAAGTTAGGGTTGCTCCTTGGGCAGCTGCTTATTGCACAATATTTTAGTCACATGTTTGCTTCTTTGAGCAACTGAGTTTGAACATTGTCGATGCATTTATTTTTCATTCTGCTCATGTGTGGTGGGCAACATTTAAATTGAAGTGCTTTTATGCTTTGAACTGTTTGAATAAAAAGTCACTGTTTTATACCGTGGTTTCTTCTTTCCAAGTGAACGAACAGCACAGGGGTCAGGCTCTCTGGAGTCGGTAAGCGGAGGGGTGTGGCAGCCACAAAAGAATCCTCCCTTTCAAACCCCCCCACACTCATCACCCCCATCTTGAGTCAGCCTTCTGCTGCAGTACAACATTTTATGATTTGTAATGCACCGTTTACATTCACTGTTGCATTCTGGGACTTGTAGTTTCATATACATTTCGTCTGTGTTCGAAATAGCAGCGACAGAGCCAGGAGTCGTTCTAAGGGACCCCCACGCAGACAGAGATAGTCAGGCCACAGTGGGGGTTGCTGCCCCCCCACCCTCCCAAATCCCTCTAGATGGTCCCTCCCACAACAGAGCGCTGCGAAACCCTGCATGAGGAGAGGCGCCCATGGGGAACATAAGCATCTATCTCAAGCATTTTGGGGGGGTACTCTGCGTGGGGTGGGGCACCAATGTGGCTGTCAGAGATGGTGAACAGACCCTAAAGCAGGAATTTGTGGGAGGGGCCCGAGTGGAAAGTCTGCGGGATGGGAGGGGGCAGGAAAGAGGCCTGTCAGGACAAGGGAAGAGCTCCAGGGATGGAGGGGAGGGCTGTACTGCAGTCCGAGGGGTGCAGCCAGGGCGGGGGGCAAGCAGGGGGGCAAGCAGGGGGCCGGGGGTGGAGGGGAGAGCTGTGCTGCAGTCCGAGGGGTGCAGCCAGGACAGGGGGGCAAGCAGGGGGGCCGGGGGGGAGGGGAGAGCTGTGCTGCAGTCCGAGGGTTGCAGCCAGGACAGGGGGGCATGCAGGGGGGCCGGGGTGGAGGGGAGGGCTGTACTGCAGTCCGAGGGGTGCAGCCAGGGCAGGGGGGGCAAGCAGGGGGGCAAGCAGGGGGCCGGGGTGGAGGGGAGGGCTGTGCTGCAGTCCGAGGGGTGCAGCCAGGATTCCTAACTTTACTACTCCTAAACTGAGAAAAATCCTAACTTTAGGACTTTCGGTATTCACAGAAGGCATTTAGGAGTCCTACAAGTTAGGAGTCCTAACTTTACTACTCCTAAACTGAGAAAAATCCTAACTTTAAGACTTTCGGTATTCACAGAAGGCATTTAGGAGTCCTAAAGTTAGGAGTCCTAACTTTACTACTCCTAAACTGAGAAAAATCCTAACTTTAAGACTTTCGGTATTCACAGAAGGCATTTAGGAGTCCTAAAGTTAGGACTACTAACTTCTGTGAATACCAAAATGAGTAAGTTCATTCTGTGAATACCAAAATGAGTAAGTGTATTCTGTGAATACCAAAAAGTACTAACTTTACGTTTTTGACGTAAGTTAGTTCTGTGAATCAGGCCCAGGGTGTGGGGTGTGTTCAGGGCAGGAAGGCACTTCACACGTCCCTACAGGAGGCTGCACCACAGACCACAAGGAGGAGGGTGGGTGGGTCAGAGGGAGGGAGCGGAGATGACAAGAGGAAGCAGGAGGTGGGAGAGAGGAAGTTACTGAACACATGTCTACAAGATGCTGCCAACCCCTTCCTGTCTTGAGAGGAGCTGAACCACAGAGCACAGGGGGGGGGGCACATTCATTGTGTAACCAGGGAGACGAAAGAGCCCCCACCCCTTAACCATCCGTCCTGCAACCTCTCACCATCGCTTCGGGTGGGGGTGCTTGGAGGGTGTACAGGGGCTGCCCCCGTTTGACCACCCCACGGGATGAAGCACTTCTGACGTCACTGCTAATGACGGGGTGGGGGCGACTGCTTAAGCTCTGGATGGCAGACTCCAACAAGCGAGCTATTTTCAACCCAAACAAAGTGCTGTGTGAAGTGAGCGCGCTGTGTGATCTGCTGCAGGTGAGTTGTCTGTGTGGGAGGGCTGGAGTTGGGGAAGTTACAGAGTGAGGGGGTTTTGTTCCTTTTTTAGGTCTCGCCTGAGCCAGCGCATGCGCTGGTCTGGCGAGACATTTAGTGAGTGGGGCTTTAGAAATCCGACCACAAAGCCTAAAGCTTGCGGTTACGAGCGCGTGCACGCGCACAGCTGCCATCTGCCTTTCCTATCTCTTCCTCATTTCCTCGTCATGGCTCCTTAACTCTCTCGTCATGGCTTATGCAGCTCTGCCTGGCATCTCTCACGACTCTGATGTTTCTGTCACCCCTAATTAGCCGCCTGCAGCAAAGCCCTTATCAGCTCCTAGCAGACTGCAGGCCGGGCACCCTTTCCGTAGCAGAAATCTCTGACACGCACGAGGAACTCCTATTGCCACAAAGGACTCAATCAATCAATCAAGGCATTTGTAGAGCGCGCTACTCACCCGTGAGGGTATCAAGGCGCTGAGGGGGGGGGGGGGTGCTGCTACTGCTCGAATAGCCAGGTCTTGAGTAGTCTTCTGAAGGTCAGGAGGTCTTCGGTCTGCCGTATGAGGATGGGGAGGGCGTTTCAGGACTTGGCGGCGAGGTAGGAGAACGATCTTCTGCCGGTGGTCGCTCTTCGGATGCGGGGGACGGTGGCGAGGGCGAGGTCGGCGGAGCGGAGCTGGCGGTTCGGGTGTAGAAGGTAAGCCGTCTGTTGAGGTATGTTGGTCCAGTGTTGTGGAGTGCCTTGTGTGCGTGGGTGAGGAGCTTGAAGGTGATCCTCTTGTTGACGGGAAGCTAGTGCAGGTCTCTCAGGTGGGGTGTGATGTGGCGAGGGATGTCGAGGATGAGGCGTGCGGAGGCGTTCTGTATGCGTTGCAGTCGTTTCAGCAGTTTGGCCGGGGCTCCCGCGTAGAGGGCGTTTCCGTAGTCCAACCTGCTGCTGACTTGGGCTTGGGTGACCGTTCTTCTTGTGTCAGTGGGGATCCACCTGTAGATCTTTTGGAGCATGCGGAGGGTGTTGAAACAGGAAGATGAGATGGCGTTGACTTGCTTGGTCATGGAGAGAGTTGAGTCGAGGATGAATCCCAGGTTGCGTGCGTGGTCGGTGGGTGTTGGGGCTGTAACCAGGGCAGTAGGCCACCAGGAGTCGTCCCAGGCTGAGGGGGTGGAGCCGAGGATGAGGACCTCCGTCTTGTCTGAGTTTAGTTTCAGCCGGCTGTTCTTCATCCACTCGGCGACGGCTTTCATTCCTTCTTGGAGGTTGGTTTTGGTGGTGCGAGGGTCTTTGGTGAGGGAGAGGATCAGCTGTGTGTCGTCAGCGTAGGAGATGATGTTGAGGTCGTGCAGTCTGGCGACGCGGGCGAGGGGGGCCATGTAAATGTTGAACAGGGTCGGGCTGAGGGATGATCCTTGGGGTACGCCGCAGATGATCTTGGAGGCTTCGGATCGGAAGGGGGGGAGTCGGATGGTCTGTGTTCTGTCGGAGAAGAAGGAGGAGGTCCAGTCTAGTGCTTTGCCGCGGATTCCTGCGTCGTGGAGGCGGGTGCGTAGGGTGCGGTGGCAGACCGTGTCGAAAGCGGCTGAGAGGTCCAGGAGGATGAGGGCTGCGGTCTCGCCGTTGTCCAGCAGGGCCCTGATGTCATCGGTGGCGGCAATGAGGGCCGTTTCGGTGCTGTAGTTGCTGCGGAAACCGGACTGGGATGGGTCCAGGATGTTGTTCTCCTCGAGGTAGTGGGTCAGCTGTTTGTTGACAGTCTTCTCGATGACCTTAGCCGGGAACGGGAGCAGGGAGATGGGCCGGAGGTTCTTGAGGTCCCTCGGGTCTGCCTTGGGTTTCTTGAGCAGGGCGTTGATTTCTGCGTGCTTCCAGCTCTCCAGGAAGGTCGCTGTCTCGAAGGAGATGTTGATGGCCTTGCGGAGGTGGGGTGCAATGGTGGCGCTGGCTTTGTTGAAGATGTGGTGAGGGCATGGGTCTGACGGTGATCCGGAGTGGATGGTGCTCATGGATTTGGTGGTGTCCTCGTCGTTGATGTTAGTCCATGCGAGCAGGGGGTCGCTGTGGGTGGTGGCCGTGGGGTCCGAGGAGGCGTTGGTAGCTGTGGTGGTCTGGTTGTCGAAGCTGTCGTGGATGTCTGCAATCTTGCGGTGGAAGAAGGAGGCGAGGGAGTTGCACAGGTGCTGAGATGGTGGGATGTCGTTGGTGTTGGAGCTGGGGTTGGAGAGTTCCTTCACGATGTTGAAGAGCTCTTTGCTGTTGTGTGTGTTGTTGTCGAGGCGGTCCTTGAATGAGGTCTTTTTGGCGGCTCTGATGAGGTGGTGATGTTGGTGCATAGCGTTCTTGTGGGCTGCTTGATTCTCTGGCGTCTGTTCGTGGCGCCATTTCTTCTCCAGTTTTCGGCAGTTTTGTTTGGAGGTCTGGAGGTCAGCGGTGAACCAGCTGGTGTTTTTGTTGGTCCGTCTGTTGGAGGGATTCCTGACTGGGGCGAGGGTGTTGGCGCAGTCATCGATCCATCGTCTGAGGTTGCTGGCGGCGGCATCAGGGTCGGTGGGGTCGGCGGGTGGGCTCCGTGCGAGGGTGGTGGTTAGCTGGTCTTCGGTGACTTTGCTCCACCATCGGCGGGCGATCTGTTGGGTGCGGTGGTGCGTGGTGGGTTTCTGGAAGGTGAAATGGATGCAGTGATGGTCGGTCCAGTGGAGTTCGGAGGTGTGGCTGAAGGAGACGTGGGAGCTTGCGGAGAAGATGGGGTCCAGTGTGTGCCCGGCAGAGTGGGTGGGTGTTGTCACGAGCTGTCTGAGTCCGAGGTTGGCGAGGTTGTCGATCAGGGTGGTGGAGTTGGTGTCGATGTTGTTCTCGAGGTGGAAGTTCCGGTCTCATAGGAGGATGTAGTCCGTGGAGGCGAGGGCGTGCGAGCTGACGAGGTCGGCGATGGAGTCGCTGAACTGTGGTCGGGGTCCGGGGGGTCTGTAGATCAGGGTTCCTCTGAGGGTGGTGTTGGGGTCGGTGTGGATCTGGAAGTGCAGGTGTTCGGCGGTGTTGAGGGTGTCGTCGGAGTAGGTAGAGACCTTGAGGGTGGACTTGTGGACGATGGCGATTCCTCCTCCAACTCCATTGGTGCGGTCTCTGCGGGTGATCTTGTAGCCGTCCGGGATGGCTATGGCGATGTCGGGTGCTGAGGAGTCGTTCCACCAGGTCTCTGTCAGGAAGGCAACATCTGGGGCGGATGTGTCGAGCAGGTCCCATAGTACGACGACGTGTTTGCGTGCGGAGCGGGTGTTCAGGAGTATGCAGCGGAGGTGGTTGAGTCCTGACCTGGTTGGCGGTTTGGCAGCTCTGGTGCTGGTGAAGCTGCAGTTTCGGCAGGAGAAGGGTCCCTGGGTGCGCTTCGGGGCGGCCTGGAAGCAGGTGCGTTCTCTTCCGGTGTTGAGTGCGTGGAGGGTGCTGGCATCGTAGCTGAGTCGGTCGACGTGGCGAGTGCGAGGGCCAGGGGTTCTGGCGCTGGGTGCGGTCCAGGCGCGGACGGGCGCAGACGGGCTTGCCTTAGGCGCGCCAGCGGCGCGGCCGCGCAGCGGCTGCCATATAAGGGGGGAGGTGGGAGGGAGGAGCAGCTGGGAGGCGGGAGCGGGGAAGCGAATGGGCGCCAAGGGGGGCAGGGGACGCAGCGGCGGGAAAGCGGGGGTGAGGGAAACAGAAGGCAAGACGGCACAATCAGGGGAGAAAAGCGCGGAAAACTATCAGCAACAACACAGGCACAGTACAATTTCTAAGAGACAAGCACAGTACAATAACAGTAAAGCAACAAGCAGAGCCTACGGCGGGCCTCGAACCCTATTCAGAGCGGCAGCAGTTGGCAGAGGACACGGGCGCAGTCAGGTGGAGCTACGCGGCGTGGGGAGCGACCTGCCTGGAAGCAGGTTCAAGGGTCGCTCTAACTGCCGCGCAGCGGCCGCCATATAAGGGGGGAGGTGGGAGCGAGGAGCAGCTGGGAGGCGGGAGCGGGGAAGCGAATGGGCGCCAAGGGGGGCGGGGCCGCGGGGGACGCAGCGGCGGGAAAGCGGGGGTGAAAAAACGGCGAGAGGGAAACAGAAGGCAAGAGGGCACAATCAGGGGGAGAAATGCGCAGAAAACTATCAGCAACAACACAGGCACACTACAATTTCTAAGAGACAAGCACAGTACAATAACAGTAAAGCAACGAGCAGAGCCTATGGCGGGCCTCGAACCCTATTCAGAGCAGCAGCAGTTGGCAGAGGACACGGGCGCAGTCAGGTGGAGCTACGCGGCGTGGGGAGCGACCTGCCTGGAAGCAGGGTCAAGGGTTGCCTCCAGTACCCTAAATAACTTTTAACTGGCACTAAAGCATACAATTAGGGAAAAGGCAGCTCACTGTCCGTGCTCTGTCAGTAATACACAGTGTTTTATAGTATGTGTACAATTTATGCCGAGCCACACAGTAACACCATAAAATGCAGAAATAAAATAATTTGCCCTCATCATTTTAGTAACCTGCTTCTATTTACAGTCCATGATTATGATAGTACTTTTAATACAGCTTTAAAGCATCCTAAAGGTGCCTTCAGCACAGCTTCTTTACAGAGTAGAACATTCTGCATGTGAACGTGCACCAGTTGTGTCCTTATGTGATGCTGGAGGACACTAGAGATCATAGAGGTGCTGGCATGCTGGAAAATAATAGCATACTGATGTATCTGAAACACCTTCAGGTTGGGGTAGATTAGAACAGATACAGGTGTCTCAGGTGTATGACTAGCTCAGCCACAGTCCACTGGACCTTTCACAAGCATAAATCTTGTATGCAAGTTAGCAGCTTGAGCTATATTTGATGATGGGTCAGTGGCATTATCAACAGCCCTTTACAAACTTGAGTCAATAGAACCAACTACTATCCTTAATGACTTTAATATCTGGGTTTACAAATTACTTGGATCAGACTGCACATTTTTAACTTTACACTTACATATGCTGCCTCATAATAGTTAACTGCTGAAATAAAACAGGTACACAGATGTCATGACACTGGAACTATTGCCTTTTAGCTACAGAGATCTACATTTCACCGTAAAAATCTAAACCTGTTCAGCCTATCCAGGTTCTCTTGCATCAATCAGAGCCAGCACAGCATCACTCAGCGCAACCACAGCATCACTCAGCGCCACCACAGCATCACTCAACGCCACCACAGCATCACTCAGCGCAACCACAGCATTACTCAGCACAACCACCGCATCACTCAGCGCCACAACAGCATCACTCAGCACCACCACATCATCACTCAGCACCACCACAACATCACTCAGTGCCACCACAGCATCACTCAGCACCAACACAGCATCACTCAGCACCACCACAGCATCACTCAGCACTACCACAGCATCACTCAGCACCACCACAGCATCACTCAGCACTACCACAGCATCACTCAGCACCACCACAGCATCACTCAGCGCCAGCACAACATTACTCAGCGCAACAACAGCAACACTCTGCAACACCACAGCGTCACTCAAGGCCACAACAATATCGCTCAGGGCCACAACAACATCACTTAGCGCCACCACAGCATCACTCTACGCCACCACAGCAACACTCAGCACCACCACAGCATCACTCAGCACCACCACAGCTTCACTCAGCGACACCACATCATCACTCGGGGCCAACACTGCATCACTCAACAACACCACAGGATCACTCAGCACTACCACAGCATCACTCAGCACCACCACAGCATCACTCAGGGACACAACAATATCACTCAGCGCCACCACAGCATCAATCAGCACCACCACAGCGTCACTCAGTGCCACCACAGCATCACTCAGCACCAACACAGCATCACTCAGCACCACCACAGCATCACTCAGCACTACCACAGCATCACTCAGCACCACCACAGCATCACTCAGCGCCAGCACAACATTACTCAGCGCAACAACAGCAACACTCTGCACCACCACAGCATCACTATGCGCTACCACAGCATCACTCAGCAACACAACAGCATCACTCAGCGCCACCAAAGCATCACTCAGCGTCACCAAAGCATCACTCAGCGTCACCACAGCATCACTCAACACCACCACAGCATCACTCAGCACCACCACAGCATCACTCAGCACCACCACAACATCACTCAGGGGCACCACAACATCACTCAGCGCCACCACAACATCACTCGGCGCACTACAGCAACACTCAGCACCACCACAGCGTCACTCAAGCACACAACAATATCGCTCAGGGCCACAACAGCATCACTCAGCGCCACCACAGCATCGCTCTACGCAACCACAGCAACACTCAGCACCACCACAGCATCACTCAGCACCACCACAGCATCACTTTGCAGTGCCACAGCATCAATCAGCATCACCACAGCATCAGTCAGCATCACCACAACATCACTCAAGTCCACCACAGCATCACTCGGGGCCAGCACAGGGATCACTCAACGCCACCACAGCATCAGTCAGCACCACCACAGTGTCACTCAGAACCACCACAGCATCACTCAGGACCACCACAGGATCACTCAGGACCACCACAGCTTCACTCAACACCACCACAGCATCACTCTGGGACACAACAATATCACTCAGCACCACCACAGCATCAATCAGCACCACCACAGCGTCACTCAGCACCACCACAGCGTCAATCAGCACCACCACAGCATCACTCAGGGCCAGCACAACATCGCTCATCATCACCACAGCATCAGTCAGCACCACCACAGCATCACTCAGCACCACCACAGCATCACTCAGGGCCACCACAGCATCACTCACCTTCACAACAACATCACTCAGCACCACCACAGCATCCCTCAGGAACACCACAGCATCACTCAGTACCACCACAACATCACTCAGCAGCTCCACATCATCAATCAGCATCACCACAGCATCAGTCAGCACCACCACAGCATCACTCAGGGCCACCACAGCATCACTCAGGGCAGCACAGGATCACTCAACACCACCACAGCATCAGTCAGCACCACCACAGCATCACTCAGCACCACCACAGCATCACTCTTGACCACCAAAGCATCACACAGCACTACCACAGCATCAGTCAGCACCACCACATCATCACTCAGCAACACCACAGCATCACTCAGGACACCACAGGATCACTCACCTTCACCACAGCATCACTCAGCACAACCACAGCATCACTATGCGCTACCACAGCATCACTCAGCACAACCACAGCATCACTCAAGAACACCACAGCATCACTCAGTACTACCACAGCATCAAAAAACATCACCACAGCATCACTCAGCACAACCACAGCATCACTCAGGGCCACCACAGCATCACTCAAGGCCAGCACAGCATCACTCAATGCCACCGCTGCATAACTCAGGGCCAGCACAGCATCACTCAGCGCCACCACAGCATCACTCAGCAGAACCACAGCATCACTCAGGAACACCACAGCATCACTCAGTACCACCACAGCATCAAAAAACATCACCACAGCATCACTCAGCACAACCACAGCATCACTCAGGGCCACCACAGCATCACTCAGGGCCACCGCTGCATAACTCAGGGCCACCACAGCATCACTCAACCACCGCAGCATCACTTAGTGCTTCTTACACTTTTTAATTACAACTTCTCAACATGCTGCACAGCAGCCACACTTCTCTACAGCACAGCTTAGAAACATTGGCAAAGTCAATAGCTCTACCTAAACACTTATAAGGCCCCCCAATACATAGCCAATAGGTCTCGCCTTTGGGACATTATAAGTGTTTAGTCATCCAGCACAATATCCTTGATTAAACAACATCAAGTGTTGCATGGTTAATCACTTATAAGGTCCCAAAAGTGAGACCTATTGGCTATGCCAATGCTTGTTTGTGATGTACTTAGTGTAATAAAAAAGGGGGCGCTCCCGGAGGGTCTCAGGCCTGTGACCATTGAAACTGGGCTATATGGCTATAAATGCGACAGCTGTTCCGGTGCCGCCGCCCGTCCTTTCACTCTGCCTCATCCCTTCCCTCTGTCCCTCTGCCCTGTCCATCCTGCTTCTCTGCCCTGTTCACCCTCCCTCTCTGCCCTTTCCACCCTCCTTCTCTCCCTCTCTGCCCTGTACACCCTCCCTCTCTGCCCTGTCCACCATCCCTCTCTGCCCTGTCCACCCTCCCTCTCTGCCCTGTCCACACACCCTGTGTGCCCTGTCCACCCTCCCTCTCTGCCCTATCCACCCTCCTTCTCTCCCCTGTCCATCCTGCTTCTCTGACCTGTCCACCCTCCTTCTCTGCCCTGTCCACCCTCGTTCTCTCCCTCTCTGCCCTGTCCACCCTCCCTCTCTGCCCTGTCCACTCTCCCTCTCTCCCCTGTCCACTCTCCTTCTCTCCCCTGTCCACCCTCCTTCTCTGCCCTGTCCATCCTGCTTATCTGCCCTAGTCCACCCTCCTTCTCTGCCCTGTTCACCCTCCTTCTCTGCCCTATTCACCCTCCTTGTTTGCCCTGTCCACCCTCCTTCTCTGCCCTGTCCAACCTCCTTCTCTCCCCTCTGCCCTGTCCACTCTCCCTCTCTCCCCTCTACCCTGTCCACCCTCCTTCTCATCCCTCTGCCCTGTCCACCCTCCTTCTCTGCCCTGTCCTCCCTCCTTTTCTCCCCTCTGCCCTGTCCACCCTCCTTCTCTGCCCTGTCTACCCTCCTTCTCTCACCTGTCCACCGTCCTTCTCTGCCCTGTCCATCCTGCTTCTCTGCCCTGTCCACCATCCTTCTCTGCGCTGTCCACCCTCCTTCTCTGCCCTGTCCCCCCTCTTTCTCTGCCCTCTCCACCCTACTTCTCTGTCCTGTCCACCCTCCTTATCTGCCCTGTCCACCCTCCTTCTCTGCCTGTCCACCCCCTCTCTCCCCTCTGCCCTGTCCACCCTCCTTCTCTCTCCTCTGCCCTGTCCACCCTCCCTCTCTGCTCTGTCCACCCTCCCTCTCTGCTCTGTCCACCCTCCTTCTCTGCCCTGTCCACCACCCTTCTCTGACCTCTGCCCTCCCTCCTTCTCTGCCCTGTCCACCACCCTTCTCTGTCCTCTGCCCTGTCCACCCTCCTTCTCTGCCCTGTCCACCCTCCTTCTCTATCCTCTGCTCTGTCCACCCTCCCTCTCTGCTCTGTCCACCCTCCCTCTCTGCTCTGTCCACCCTCCTTCTCTGCCCTGTCCACCACCCTTCTCTGCCCTCTGCCCTCCCTCCTTTTCTGCCCTGTCCACCACCCTTCTCTGCCCTCTGCCCTGTCCACCCTCCTTCTATGCCCTGTCCATCCTCCTTCTCTGCCCTGTCCATCCTCCTTCTCTGCCCTGTCCACCCTCCTTCTCTGACCTGTCCACCCTCCCTCTCTCCCCTCTGCCCTGTCCACCCTCCTTGTCTCCCCTCTTCCCTGTCGACCCTCCTTTTCTGCCCTGTCCACCCCCTCTCCCCCTCTGTCCTGTCCACCCCCCTCTCCCCCTCTGTCCTGTCCACCCCCCTCTCACTCTCTGCCCTGTCTACCCACCCTCTCTGCCCTGTCCACCCTCCCTCTCTGCCCTGTCCACCCACCTTCTCTGCCCTCTGCCCTGTCCACCCTCCTTCTCTGCCCTGTCCACCCTCCTTCTCTCCCCTCTGCCCTGTCCACCCTCCCTCTCTCCCCTCTGCCCTGTCCACCCTCCTTGTCTCCCCTCTGCCCTGTCTACCCTCCTTGTCTCCCTCTGCCCTGTCCAACCTCCTTGTCTCCCTCTGCCCTGTCCATCTTCCCTCTCCCCCTCTGCCCTGTCCACCCCCTCTCCCCTCTGCCCTGTCCACCCTCCCTCTCTGCCCTGTCCACCCTCTTTCTCTCCCCTGTCTACCCTCCTTCTGTGCCCTCTGCCCTGTCCACCATCTTTCTCTGCCCTGTCCACCCTCCCACTCTCCCTCTGCCCTGTCCACCCTCCTTCTCTGCCCTGTCCACCCTCCCTCTCTCCCTCTGCCCTGTCCACCCTCCTTCTCTGCCCTGTCCACCCTCCCTCTCTCCCTCTTCCCTGTCCACCCTCCTTCTCTGCCCTGCCACCCTCCCTCTCTCCCTCTTCCCTGTCCACCCTCCTTCTCTTCTTATGTGTGTGTGTGTGTGTGTGGGGGGGGAGGAAGTTAATGAGCACATGTCTACAGGATGCTGCCAACCCCTTCCTGTCTTGAGAGGAGCTGCACCACAGGTCACATGGGGGCGGGGGCACATGTATTGTGTAACCAGGGAGACAAAAGGCTCCACCCCGCCCCTTATCCCTCCATCCTCTCACCACCGCTTTGGGTGGGGGTGCTGGAGAGTGACCACCCCCATGGGATGAAGCACTTCTGACGTCACTTGTAGTGCCAGGGGTGGGGGCGACCACACAAGCCTTGGACGGCAGACACAGACAGGCGAGTTATCTTCACCGCGGAGTGCTGTGTGAATTGAGCTCGCCGTGTGATCTGCGGCAGGTGAGTTGTCACCGGCAGGTCCGGTTCTAGAGGGTGACCCAGGCCCCTCCTGGGAAGCCCTGTGGCACCTTTACAAGTAGAACAATGTATTTTGCTCGTTTTCTTACCGATGCACGCGGACTGCAGGCTCTGTTTTAGGCCAATTGTTTAACTTTCACCACAAACGCCAGTGCTTTGGGCTACCTGAAGCGCCTGGGGACAGGTGTGAGGTCAGTCGGGGTACCTCTTTTAATGCACATGTGATTCTCCCAACATGTCAAGAGGCCTGCAGGCCCCCACCACAGAATACCTAACAGATAACATGTGGAAGGAACTGAAGAGGTGAGGCTGCCCACTTCGGAGGGTGCCCACCTTAGTGCACATTAGGCACGGCCACAAGTCTAGTGTTTCAGACCCCCGGGGGTCCCCAAAATCCAGCGCAGTACATGCGTCATCTCCGGCGTGTTTGCAGGCGGGGCAAGGTATTTATACCTGTCCCTCCGAGCTGGCCTGCCTTTCTGAGCATCGCACCACGCTGTTCCGTGTCTTATTGCACGTTTGACGTGGCAATGGGTATGGATATGGTCAGGAGGACGGGAAAAGGAGCCTGGTTAGCTAAGGCAGACATTGAATCGTCTGTCCGCTTGCTGCCTGTCCACCCGGGCAGCCACCACTTGCTGGGTTTCAGGCTAGAAGGACAGTTCTACTAGGACAGGTGCATGCCCACGGGTTGCACAGTGTCATGGGCTCACCTCGAGGCATTCAGCTGTTTCTTGCAATGGGCACTACAAGGGTCCTATGGTGAAAGAGGGGTGACACACTACCTTGATGACTTTCTGTTCATTGGGGAGGGTTGACGCACGACTGCAGGTTGGCACTCCAGAAGTTCCAAAGATGAACTGACCAACTAGGGGTTCTGCTAGCACCAGGTAAAACTGAGGGCCCAGCTCAGGTCCTGACTTTCCTGGGAATCGAGCTGGACACAGTGGAGGGCGTGTCAAGTCTCCCGGTGGGCAAGGTGCAGGCTCTTTTTCAGGACAATCAGACAACGCTGGCAAAAGATAAAGCAACCCTGGGCACCATCCAGAGTTTATTGGGTAAATTAAATTTTGCGGCCAAGGTGATTCCAGCGGGGAGGGTTTTTGCCAGAAGGTTGGCCAGGGCCACGGCCAGCGCAAAAAAGAAACATCACCTGGTCAGACTGAACAAGGGACTCAAACATGACCTCAGGATGTGGGCTGAATTCTTAGCCGACTTTAATGGCTCGCTTATCTGGAGAGCACCCTGGGCAGGCAGCCCTAAACTGTGCTTGTTCACAGACGCATCAGGCAGGGAAGGCTTCGGGGCAATCATGGGGATCGAGTGGTGCGCGGAGAAAGGGCCTAATGCGTGGCGTAAGAAGATGATCACGGCCAAGGTCACTGTACTGTACTGTTCCCCTTAGTGGCAACTCTACATCTATGACAAGACAGAAGTGTCCTGAAGCACACCCATTACTTTTCTTCGTTTAAGTTCATGTTACCTTATTTTTTTCAAGTTTGGCGTGCAGCACCCGTAATTGGTGCGCCGTTCCTTTCGCACCTGAACATAATTCATTCAAAAGTAGTGGCCCGCTGGTTTAGCAGGTCACGCGGGTTGCACAGCCGTATACGCATTGGTATCCCAAAGTAATACTTATCCACCATAGTAATCAAATTTTGTTCAATTTTATTTTCTCATTGTTTGTCCTCATTATTCCACATTTTATCCATCACGTCAAAAGATATAAAATTCGTTGATTTTTTAGCATTTAATTGTTCGATATATTGCCCATCCAGGCCTATGCATGAACATATAGCGAATTTCAAGTCCTCCACAAGATTCGATTCACATCCTACTCAATGCATTTCGGTTTAAAAAACCTTCGTCAGGAGTATCTATAAAGTATAAAAATATATGTTTCAGTCACATTGCATGTACTACACCTCATAGTGTAAATATTAACTAACAAGTTTCCCCTTCTTATTTAGTGCCAAACGATTTGAACCTCAATTGCCAATTAATCACAATCCCGTACCCCCGTGACATAAGTCCAAACATCACCTAAAAAATACAAATCATATCGTGTGCTCCTCAATCTAACCCCAAGTTTTAAACACTTCATCCTGATTTATGAAACCATTGTACTTTAACCCACGCACCCTCCAAGCAACTAACCCACTGAGAATCAAACCCCTGTGAACCTCAAATCACCCCTGCCCAACTGACACAACCCCCGAACAAACTACACTACTTCCCTATGTCAAGTTTTTCACCATCTCCAAACCCCGTGCATACCTGATGTAAAACTCGCAACGCATCAACCTCCTCGTGCGCGCTCGTTGTTTATTTTACGCGACCATGCTAATCCTCCCTGATTTAAATCGATGTTACCCGCCCCACCTCCATGGTCATTGGTGTAAACCATCACGTGTTTCCCCACCACCACCAAATCACATTACCTGTCGTCATTTAAAGTGCTAATAAACCCTCACCAAAAGTCTCCCTCTGACCCGTAAACACATATGTTATAAACATAAACATTACGTGCATTTGTATACCAATATAAACATTTATAAAATGAACAGTCCATGTCAATGACTTCTCCGTGATCCGAACGTAGTGAACTTCTTTTGACGTGAAATCCGATGTCATCCTCAAGTTTTTAATTTTTCTAATTTTTCTTACGTCGGGGTGCTAACAGGTGGTGAAACGGTGTGTATAATGACAAGACAGAAGTGTCCTGAAGCACACCCATTACTTTTCTTCGTTTAAGTTCATGTTACCTTATTTTTTTCAAGTTTGGCGTGCAGCACCCGTAATTGGTGCGCCGTTCCTTTCCCAGGCGATTCCAGCGGGGAGGGTTTTTGCCAGAAGTTTGGCCAGGGCCACGGCCAGCGCAAAAAAGAAACATCACCTGGTAAGACTGAACAAGGGACTCAAACATGACCTCAGGATGTGGGCTGAATTCTTAGCCGACTTTAATGGCTCGCTTATCTGGAGAGCACCCTGGGCAGGCAGCCCTAAACTGTGCTTGTTCACAGACGCATCAGGCAGGGAAGGCTTCGGGGCAATCATGGGGATCGAGTGGTGCGCGGAGAAAGGGCCTAATGCGTGGCGTAAGAAGATGATCACGGCCAAGGTCACTGTACTGTACTGTTCCCCTTAGTGGCAACTCTACATCTGTGCCAGAGGGTCTGGCATCGAGAAGGGTCTTGTTCTGGTCCGACAATATGGCAGTGGTTCAGGCTATAAACGCACAATCAGCTAAGTGTCCCCTGGTGCTCTGCTTACTGAGAGAACTGGTGCGGGCGTGCTTGCATGACAACGTGGAGTTTAGGGCTAGGCACATCCAAGGGGTCAAGAATGTGGCAGCTGACACTCTCTCTCGTTTTCAGTGGCTCCATTTCCGGGAGGCGTGGCCGCGAGCAAGAGCGGAGATGACCCCATTCCTGACACACCTTTGGCACCTTCTACAGTGGAACAACGGTTAATGTAACTGGGCGAACTCTCCCTAGCACCGGGGACCAGGAGACCGTACAAGTCCTATGTCTCCACTTTCTGCAAGGTGGTAGGGCCTTGGGGTGGGGATGCATCCACATTGGAACACAAAGGCCAACTATTTGTCTTGTGGGCCAAGGATCAGGGCAAGAGCCAGTCCTGGACCACAGGCCACCTAGCTGCTGTGAGCCACCATGCCAAAATCAGGGGGCAACAGGATCCTGCCAGGGCATTCCCCATCAGGGCAGCTCTTAAGGGATGGGGTAGAGGGGACACACGAGTGCCTGACTCTCGGTCGCCTATCGAGTTCTGCACGCAGCAGGGTATGATAGACAAAGTGCACAGGGCTACACACTCGCCTTTAGAAGCTAACCTCTCGGCTGCGGCTTTTAGCTTGGCATTCTTTGGGGCATTCAGAATAAGTGAGTTGGTGGCCAGGTCTAAGAATGATGAGTCTGGGGATGCAATAGGCAGACAGGACATCCAGATCATAGGTGACTCCTTAAGAATACTGGTGAAAAGATCTAAAACTGACCAAGCAAGGCTGGGGAAGGTTATTTTGCTACAACCCCTGGGGGACAAGAGGTACTGCCCTGTGGGCCTGGTCGCCGAGTACTTAGCCCTCCGCCCCAACAAGGGAGGCTACCTGTTAATACACGCCGATCACAAGCCTCTCACTAAATCTAAGTCAAGCAGGTCATGAGGGCTTGCTTGGAGAGGTCAGGGAACCATGGGCCGGGAAGGCGTTTTCCCAGCCATTCTTTCCGGATAGGAGCAGTTACTTCAGCTTTTAAGATGGGATTGCAGCCTGACCTCATCAAGAAAGTGGGCCGGTGGGAGTCAGTGCTACAAGAGCTACATTTGGACATAAAGGTTGCAAAGGAGAAAAAGGGGCACGCTATGTAGATCAGTTTGTCTAGAGAAGTTAGATACGCTTGCAGTGATAGTAGGAGTCATAGAGTTTAGTAGGATTTATAGAGTTTTGTTGTTGATTTTGTGTTATTTGATTTCCCAAATGTGCATTGTGAATGTTAATTAAATGGTGTTTACAACTTTGCATTTCTTTATTTCGCCTGGAGCCAAGGTGTGGGTGATCAGCCATAAAGGCATTGCTAGGGTGGCGCAATGGGCAGAAAGCAGGAGTTGGAGGCATGGGTTCTCCCTTACTCAGATAGTCTGGTTGGGGTTTCCGGGTATGCGATGGCACAGCTTGCTCAAGAAGCTGTAGCATAGACTTACAGGTGGCGGCTCCCCTCCCGACATTTTGGTCATTCACCTTGGGGGCAACGATCTGATGTGCATGGGTAGAAGGGCGCTTTTACAGGCTATGAAAACCACAATGGGTGAGATTAATAATCACATGGGACGATGTGAGATATGGTGGTCGGAGATAACCCCGAGGAGGGTCTGGAATGAGGCCAGGTCAGGGGAGGCCATCAAACTTTCTCGTAGAAGGGTAAACGCCACCATGCGCAAGTTCATGGAACAGAGGGGTTTTGGCTTCATTAGACATGGACTTTTACATGCCAATGCCACAGGGAATTTAGATGATGATGGTGTCCACCTGTCCCAGTTGGGCATGGACCTGTTCTTGTTGGACCTGGGCGAAGCCTTAGAGACAGCAGGTTGTAAGTAAGAAAGTTGCCTGCCTTGGCGGGGGGGCTCAGGATGTGACGGCTGCCACATCCGGAGCTGTGGTAGAGTTACAGGGTGATCCGGAGGCTGAATGGTACATAGGGTACCCTCTTCAGGACCACAAGAAGGGTGCAAATGCCAAACCACCCCAGGAGTCCTTACGGCAGGACCCTGGAGGAAAGCGACGGCGCCCCGTTAGTCCTTCGGGCGGTTGTAAGCCTGAGCAACCGGGGGCTTGCCTGGACACGCTCCGCCCCTAAAAAGGCGTGAGTAAAAAGATGGACTGGTGGTCCATGGTATTTAAGGGGGATAATCCCCAGTAAATGGCAGCACCGATTGGGTTGGCCACGGTGCCGTTGGCTCATCAGGCGGGCAGGGCAGCTGAGGTTGGTCACCGCTGCCTACCCTTGAATCGCCTAACCCTGGGCAAAGCACTACGCTACGCTCGCGTAGTTTGCGAAGTTTGCGCTACTTCGCACTACACGAATTGCACATAGCACAGTGCAAACACGCGTAGTGTAGCGTAGCTTAGTGCAGCGGTCATTTTTGCTTGCTCTCGGTCCTCAACGTCAAGTTGGCGACCGCGAGCAAGCAAAATGACATCCCGGCGAGACTTTTTCCTCGTTCGCGATCAGCAACATCAAGTTGCCGATCGCGAGCGTGGAAAATAAACCTCCCGGCGAGATTCTCAACGCGGGGAGGTCAGGTTTCTCATTGCGAGTGGTAGCGTATGCTCACGACCGCTCGCGATGAGAAACTACCAGTCCGCGTTGAGAAAGCTGCAGCTCGAGTAAAAATCTACTCGAGCGGCAGTAAAAGACAGCTCGCACTGTGCAAGATGCCGTTTTCAATGATTGCACAGTGCGGACAAGCATCCGGCACTGTGCAATTATCGTGAACAGCGCACTACGCAGTTTGCGTAGTGCTACGCGTAGCTCGCGTAGTGCGAAGTGCACTTCGCGTAGCTTCGCGTAGCGCTACTTCGCGAACTACGCCCAGGGTTAGGATCGCCCATAAGTTAACTCACCATGTTGGCATAATTCTTGTATGAAATAAACCTGCAGCAAAATGTTTTCACACAAACAAGTCTCATGTGGTTATTTATTGCTGTGCATGCTATGTCTCCATATTGGGGTGAGTTGCCTATATTGGCACTATGACCTTGGGGTGTCTGTCTTACTAAAGGTGTGTCTGTTTCTTTGATGCTTCTTATCCTGCAGCACATCTGAAACACACCCCAGAGCCGCATGGTTTGAACTTTCTGAGGTGAGGACTTTTGCCAAGTTTCAGTGACAAGCTGGGCAGCGCTGGGCAGGAGCAGGGCAGCCTCCAGTTATTGAAGCACAGCCCTGGGTGCTCTCCTGGGAGACACTAAACACATGTGCCCCCACTGTCCTGGCCATTCCTCATGTCCAGATGTGCTCCCTGAAGCCAGTCTGCTATATAATCAGGACACAAGTCCAAAAAAAGAAGTGGGGGGATGAACCTAGTTAGGCAATGTGCACGTGACATCACAGGAAGTGGCATCACAACCCATGACCAGACAGGAAGTGATACCACAACCCATGACCACACAGGAAGTCACATCAGATCTTAACACCTCAGACATGTTTAGCAGGTTCTCCCATGAGCACGTTTGAGTGCCTCACACTGTTTAACAAACAACATTTTGTGGATATCTCTACACGACCACGACCCCTCCCCAGCTTCTGGACGGTCTTTGGCCTGAGATCGGTCAAACTGGGCTATATTGCTATAAATGCGACAGCTGTTCGGGTGCCGCCGCCTGTCCCTTCCCTCTGCCACCCTTATCTCCCCTCTAACTCCCTCTGCCCCTGCCTCCCTCTCCCTCTCCCTCTCCCCCTCTGCCTCCCTCTCTCTCCTCTGCCCCGTCCCTTCCTTCTGCCTCCCTCTCTCTCCTCTGCCCCGTCCCTTCCCTCTGCCTCCCTCTCTCTCCCTCTGCCTGCCTCTCTCCCTCTGCCTGCCTCACTCCCCTCTGCCCCATCCATTCCCTCTGCCTCCCTCTCTTCCCTCTGCCTCCCTCTCTTCCCTCTGCCTCCCTCTCTTCCCTCTTCCTTCCCTCTGCCTCCCTCTCTTCCTTCTTCCCCCTTCCTTCTTTCTGCCTCCCTCTCTCCCCGTCTGCCTCCCTCTCTCCCCTCTCTTCCTGCTCTCCCCTCTGCCTACGGCTCTCCACTCTGACCCCTCTGCCTCCGGCTCTCCCCTCTGCCTCCTCTCTCCCTCTCTCCCCTCTGCCTTTCTCTCACCCCTTCTGCCTCCTCTCCCCTTTGCCCCCTCTCTCTCTCTCTCCCTTTGTCCCCTCTGCCCCCTCTCTCCCCTCTGCCCCCTCTCTCCCCTCTGACCCCCTCTCTCCCCTCTGCCCCCTCTCTCCCCTCTGCCTCCCTCTCTCCCCTCTGCCCCCTCTCTCCCCTCTGCCCCCTCTCTCCCCCTCTCTCTCTCCCCTCTGCCTCTCTCTCTCCCCTCTGCCTCTTTCTTTCTCTCTCTCTCCCCTCTGCCTCTTTCTTTCTCTCTCTCTCTCTCTCTCTCTCCCCTCTGCCTCCCTCTCTCCCCTCTGCCTCCCCTTCTCCCCTCTGCTTCCCTCTTCCTCTCCCTCTCCCCTGCCTCCCTCTCTCTCCCTCTGCCTCCCTCTCTCTCCCTCTGCCTCCTTCTCTCCCCTCTGCCTCCTTCTCTCCCCTCTGCCTCCCTCTTTCCCCTCTGCCCCGTCTCTGCTCTCTGCCTCACTCTCTCCCCATCTGCCTCCTTCTCTCCCCTCTGCCCCCTCTGCCTCTCTCCCCTCTACCTCCTTCTCTCCCCTCTACCTCCCTCTCTCCCCTCTGGCCCATCCCTTCCATCTGCTCCCTTCTCTCCCCACTGCCTCCCTCTCTCCCCACTGCCTCCCTCTCTCTCCCCTCTGCCTCCCCCTCTCCCCTCTGTCTCCCTCTCTCCCTCTTTCTCCCCTCTGCCTCTCTCCCCTTTGCCTGCCTCTCTCCCCTCTGGCTCCCTCTCTCCCTCTGCCTCCCTCTCCCCCTCTGTCTACCTCTCTCCCCCTCTGCCTACCTCTCTCCCCCTCTGCCTCCCTCTCTCCCCTCTGCCTACCTCTCCCCCTCTGCCTCCCTCTTTCCCCTCTGCCTCCCTCTTTCCCCTCTGCCCCCTCTTTCCCTCTGCCCCCTCTTTCCCTCTGCCCCCCTCTTTCCCTCTGCCCCCCTCTTTCCCTCTGCCTTCCTCTCTGTCTCCCTCTCTCCCCTCTGCCTCCCTCTCCTCTGCCTCCCTCTCCCTCTCCTCTGCCTCCCTCTCTCCCCTCTGCCTCCACTCTGCCTCTCTCCCCTCTACCTCCCTCTTCCCTCTGCCTCTTTCTCGCCTCTGCCTCTCTCTCTCCCCTCTGCCTCTCTCTCTCTCCCATCTGCCTCTCTCTCTCCCCTCTGCCTCTCTCTCTCTCCCATCTGCCTCCCTCTCTCCCCTCTGCCTCTCTCTGTCTCCCTCTCTCTATCCCCCTCTGCCTCCCTCTCTCCTCCCTGCCCGTCTCTCCCCTCTGCCCCCCTACACTCTGCCTCCCCTTATCCTCCTCTGCCTCCCTCTCTCTCACTCTGCCTCCCTCTCTCTCACTCTGCCTCCCTCTTCCCATCTGACCCCTCTCTCTCCTCTGCCTCCCTCCGTCCCCTCTGCCTCCCTTTCCCCCTCTGCCTCCCTCTCTCCCCTCTGCCTACCTCTCTCCCCTCTGCCTCCCTCTTCTCCCTCTGCCTCCCTCTTTCCTCTCTGCCCCCTCTTTCCCTCTGCCCCCTCTTTCCCTCTGCCCCCCTCTGCCCACCTCTTTCCCTCTGCCTCCCTCTCTCTCACTCTGCCTCCCTCTCTCTCACTCTGCCTCCCTCTTCCCGTCTGACCCCTCTCTCTCCTCTGACTCCCTCTCTCCCCTCTGCCCTGTCCCTTCCCTCCCTCTCCCCTCTCTGCCTCCCTCTCTGCCTCCCTCTCTCCCTCTGCCTCCCTCTTTCCCCTCTGCTCCCTTTCTCTCCCCTCTGACTCTCTCTCTCTCGCTCTCTCCCCTCTGACTCCCTCTCTCCCCTCTGTTCCCTCTCTCCCCTCTGCCTCCCTCTCTTCCCTCTCGCCTCCCTCTCTCCCCTGTGCCTTGTCTCTCCTCTCTGCCTCCTTATCTCCCCCTCTACCTCCTCCTCTCCCCCTCTGCCTCCCTCTCTCTGTCCTCTACCTCCCTCTCTCCTCTGCTGCCATATGTCCTCTGCCTCCCTCTCTCACCTCTGCCTCCCTCTCTCCCCTCTGACCCATCTCCCCTCTGCCTCATCCCTCCTCTCTGCTTCCCTCTCTCCCCTCAGCCTCCTTCTCTCCCCCTCTGCCTCCCTCTCTCCACCTCTGCCCTGTCTCTCCCCTCTCCCCTCTGCCTCCCTCTTTCCTGTCTACCTCCCTCTCTCCCCACTGCCTCCATCTCTCTCCCCTATGCCTGCCTCTCTCCCTTTTGCCTCCCTCTCCCCCCTCTGCCTGCCTCTCTCCCCTGTGCCTGCCTCTCTCCCCTTCTGCCTCCCTCTTTCCCCTATGCCTCCCTCTCCCCCACTGTCTCCCTCTCTGCCTGCTGCTCTCCCTTTGCCTGCCTCTCTCCCCTTTGCCTCCCCTTCTCTCCTCTGCCCCCTCTGCCTCCCTTTCTCCCTCTGCTGCCTTCTCTCCCCTCCCCTTCTCCCCTCTGCTTCCCACTTCCTCTCTCCCCTGTGCCTCCCTCTCTCTCCCTCTGCCTCCTTCTCTCCCCTCTGCCTCCCTCTCTCTCCCTCTCTCCCTCCCTCCCTCTCTCCCCCTCTCTCCCCTCTTCCTCCCTCCCTCTCTCCCCCTCTCTCCCCTCTCTCCCCTCTGCCTCCCTCTCTCCCCTCTGCCCCCTCTGTCTCCCTCTCTCCCCTCTACCTCCCTCTCTTCCCTCTGCTCCCCTCCCTCCCCACTGCCTCCCTCACTCCCCACTGCCTCCCTCTCTCTCCCCTCTGCCTCCCCCTCTCCCCTCTGCCTGCCTCTCTCCCCTCTGCCTGCCTCTCCCCCCTCTGCCTCCCTCTCTCCCCATCAGCCTCCCTCTCTCCCTCTCTCCTCATCAGCCTCCATCTTTCCCCTCTGCCTCCCTCTCCCCCTCTGCCTACCTCTCTCCCCTCTGCCCCCCTCTGCCTCCCTCTTTCCTCTCTTCCTTCCTCTCTCCCACTCTGCCCATCTCTCCTCTGCCGCCCCCTCTCTCCTCTGCCCCCCCTCTATCACTCTGCCTCCCTCTCTCCCCTCTGCCTCACTCTCTCCCCTCTGCCTCCCTCTCTCCCCTCTGCCTCACTCTCTCTCCCGTCTGCCTCCCTCTGTCCCCTTGCCTCCCTCTCTCTCTCTCTCTCTCTCTCTCCCATCTGCCTCCCTCTCTCACTCTGCCTTCCCTTCTCCCCGATGCTTCCCTCTTCCTCTCTCTCTCCCCCTGCCTCCCTCTCTCTCCCTCTGCCTCCCTCTCTCTCCCTCTGCCTCCTCTCTCTCTCCCCTCTGCCTCCCTCTGCCTCCCTCTCTCCCCCTCTGCCTTCTTCTCTCCCCCTTCCCCGTCTCTCCCCCTATCTCCCCTCTGCCTCCCTCTCTCTCCCTCTCTCCCTCTCTCTCACTCTCCCTCCCTCTTTCCCCTCAGACACCTCTCTCCCCTCTGCCTCACTCTCTCTCCTCTGCCCAATCCCTCCCGTCTGCCTCCCTCCCTCTCATCTGCCCCGTACCTTTCTCTCTGCCTCCCTCTCTCTACTCTGCCTCCCTCTGTCCTCCCTGCCTCCCTCTGTCCCCTCTGCCACCCTTTCCCCCCTCTGACTCCCTCTGTCCCCTCTGACTCCCTCTCTCCCCTCTGCCCCCTCTCTCCCCTCCGCCCCGTCCCTTCCCTCTTCCTCCCTCTCTCCTCTGCCTCCCTCTCTCCCCTCTGCCTCCCTCTCTCCCCTCTGCCTTCCACTCTCCCCTCTGCCTCCCACTCTCCCCTCTGCCTCCCACTCTCCCCTCTGCCTCCCTCTCTCCCCTCTATTTCCCACTTTCGCCTCTGCCTCTATCTCTCCCCTCTGCCTCCCTCACTCCTCTGCTCCCTCTCTCTCCTCTGCTCCCTCTCTCTCCTCTGCTCCCTCTCTCCCATCTGCCTCCCTCTCTTCCCTCTTGCCTCCCTCTCACCCCTCTGCCTCGTCCCTCCTCTCTGCCTCCCTCTTTCCCATCTGCCTCCTTCTCTCCCCCTCTGCCTCCCTCTCTCTGTCCTTTACCTCCCTCTCTTCTCTGCCGCCCTCTGTCTTCTGTCTCATTCTCTCACCTCTGCCGCCCTCTCTCCCCTCTGACCCATCTCCCTCTGCCTCATCCCTCCTCTCTGCCTCCCTCTCTCCCCTCTGCCTCCTTCTTTCCCTCTCTGCCTCCCTCTCTCCCCCTCTGCCCTGTCTCTCTCTCCTCTGTCCCTTCCCTCTGCCACCCTCTCTCCCCACTGCCTCCCTCTTTCCCCACTGCCTCCCTTTCTGTCCACCTCTGCCTCCCCCTTTCCCCTTTGCCTACCCCTCTCCCCTTTGCCCCCCCTCTCCCCTTTGCCCCCCCTCTCCCCTTTGCCTGCCTCTCTCTCCTTTGCCTGCCTCTCCCCACTCTGCCTCCCCCTGGTGCAAGAGATGGGGACACCAGAGAGGTGTGGGTGCAAGAGATGGGGACACGAGAGAGGTGTGGGTGCAAGAGATGGGGACACGTGGGAGGTGTGGATGCAAGAGATGGGGACACAAGAGAGGTGTGGGTGCAAGAGATGGGGACACTTGGGAGGTGTGGATGCAAGAGATGGGGACACGAGAGAGGTGTGGGTGCAAGAGATGGGGACACGTGGGAGGTGTGGGTGTAAGATGGGGACACGAGAGAGGTGTGGGTGCAAGAGATGGGGACATGAGAGAGGTGTGGGTGCAAGAGATGAGGACACGAGAGAGGTGTGGGTGCAAGAGATGGAGACACGAGAGAGGTGTGGGTGCAAAAGATGGTGACACCAGAGAGGTGTGGGTGCAAGAGATGGTGACACCAGAGAGGTGTGGGTGCAAGAGATGGGGACACGAGAGAGGTGTGGGTGCAAGAGATGGGGACACGAGAGAGGTGTGGGTGCAAGAGATGGGGACACAAGAGAGGTGTGGGTGCAAGAGATGGGGACACGTGGGAGGTGTGGGTGCAAGAGATGGGGACACGAGAGAGGTGTGGGTGCAAGAGATGGGGACACCAGAGAGGTGTGCATGCAAGAGATGGGGACACGAGAGAGGTGTGGGTCCAGGAGATGGGGACCTGAGAGGTGTGGGTGCAAGAGATGAGGACATGAGAGAGGTGTGGGTGCAAAGATGGGGACATGAGAGAGGTGTGGGTGCAAGAGATGGGGACATGAGAGAGGTGTGGGTGCAAGAGATGGGGACACGAGCGAGGTGTGGGTGCAAGAGATGGGGACACGAGAGAGGTGTGGGTGCAAGAGATGGGGACACGAGAGAGGTGGGGGTGCAAGAGATGGGGACACGAGAGAGGTGTGGGTGCAAGAGATGGGGACACAAGAGAGGTGTGGGTGCAAGAGATGGGGACACGAGAGAGGTGTGGGTGCAAGAGATGGGGACATGAGAGAGGTGTGCATGCAAGAGATGGGGACACGAGAGAGGTGTGGGTGCAAGAGATGGGGATATGAGAGAGGTGTGCATGCAAGAGATGGGTACACGAGAGAGGTGTGGGTGCAAGAGATGGGGACACGAGAGAGGTGTGGGTGCAAGAGATGGGGACACGAGAGAGGTGTGGGTGCAAGAGATGAGGACACGAGAGAGGTGTGGGAGCAAGAGATGGGGACACGAGAGAGGTGTGGGTGAAAGAGATGGGGACACGAGAGAGGTGCGGGTGCAAGAGATGGGGATATGAGAGAGGTGTGCATGCAAGAGATGGGTACACGAGAGAGGTGTGGGTGCAAGAGATGGGGACACGAGAGAGGTGTGGGTGCAAGAGATGGGGACACAAGAGAGGTGTGGGTGCAAGAGATGAGGACATGAGAGAGGTGTGGGTGCAAGAGATGGGGACACAAGAGAGATGCGGGTGAAAGAGATGAGGACACAAGAGGTGTGGGTGCAAGAGATGAGGACACAAGAGAGGTGTGGTTGTAACAGATGGGGACACGAGAGAGGTGTGGGTTCAAGAGATGGGGACACGAGAGAGGTGTGGGTGCAAGAGATGAATACAGGAGAGAGGTGTGGGTGCAAGAGATGGGGACACGAGAGAGGTGTGGGTGCAAGAGATGGGCACACGAGAGAGGTGTGGGTCCAAGAGATGGGGACCTGAGAGGTGTGGGTGCAAGAGATGGGGACATGAGAGAGGTGTGGGTACAAGAGATGGGGACACGAGAGAGGAGTGGGTGCAAGAGATGGGGACACAAGAGAGGTGTGGGTGCAAGAGATGGGGATATGAGAGAGGTGTGGGTGCAAGAGATGGGGACATGAGAGAGGTGTGGGTGCAAGAGATGAGGACACGAGAGAGGTGTGGATGCAAGAGATGGGCACATGAGAAGGGTGTGAGTTGAAGAGATGGGGACACGAGAGAGGTGTGGGTGTAAGAGATGGGGACACGAGAGAGGTGTGGGTGCAATAGATGGGGGCACAAGAGAGGTGTGGCTGCAATAGATGGGGACACAAGAGAGGTGTGGGTCCAAGAGATGGGGACCTGAGAGGTGTGGGTGCAAGAGATGGGTGTGAGAAGTTGGCCTGGTATATGCTGTCCACTAGTTATAGTGGGCACCCTGTACCAGTCCAAACAACCCTTATTGATGGTAGGTTAAAGACAACCTTTATTGAAAGCTATCCTAGTGCTAGCTATGGAGAGCAGCCTTCAGGCTAAGTCTAGGAGGAATGTAAAGCAGCTTGTTTTACCAGTCTATAATCTCTGAAGTGACCAAATGAAAAAGATCCACACAAGGTATATATATAAAATATATGTATTTATCTTAAAACACACCCCTAGTCTCTTTATGAGGCTAGAAGTCGAAGTACACAAGTTACAAGGCAAATAGCACAGTAAATAAGCACAATATACAGTTAGCCCTAGGGGCGTACTCAAACCATATACTAAAATAGTGGTATAAGAACCACGACTTGACTAGACACAAGGCCTAGAGCCTGTAGAATCGCTGGGCCCCTTCGGAACCACCCAAGGTAGTGACACAGGGGACCCACGGGGGACGCGTGCAGTGTGAGAACAAAGCCGCGGGCGCCCATTAGCTTCTATGGGGAAAGTCGTGGTTGGAAATTTAAAGTTTAAGGACACTTAGGGGACAACTAGGAACAAACCCTTTTGGACTTTGAGGTGTATAGGGCCAACACACATGGGAGCACCGTAGTACTCGTGTTACCTAACCCAGGGGAGACGGGTGCATAGGTGTCAAATGGTGTCGGGTTGCGTCGTCTTTGTCAATGGAAGATGGCAAAGAAGTGCTGCTGCCGGGAAGATGCAAAGTGTCCGAAGAGATCCAAGCCTGGATCGAAGATGTGAAGAACCTGAAAGCAGAGGGGACAGAGTCTGGGTCACTTGCCAGTGACCAGGGGCATGGGAGTCGAATGCCCACCGATGTTGGGTGTTTCAGGTGAAAGTGGTGAAGCTTGACTCTTCAGCCACGAGGACCAGGAGGCGTCGACGATAACCAGGAGCTGGATTCGAGCTGTCCCATGAAGGATGTCGAGTGCTGCCGTATCGGTATCCGGATTGGACCCAACAAGCCTTGGCAACAGCAACCCACGCAGATAGTCAAGAAATGCTTCGGAGTAGACCAGCAAGGTCCGAGGGACTCACCACTTGGTGGGGAGTCAGGGCACGTCTGTAGCAACCAGGAAAGCCCAAAGAAATGCAAAGTTAACCCCTCAGGGACCCACCAGTTGATGGACTAGGGATCGCAAAGGGACCTCAGGAGGAAACACAAAATGGCAGCCCACAGGTCACTCGGGACAACCAGGCTGACAATCTTCGGTGGATTCTCTGGTCGAGGTGAGGGCTTCAAGGAGCCCAAAGCACAACTTCAGGAGACGTTGAGAAGTTGATGCACTAGCAAATGTGCACGGTGGTCAGGGGTTCAGGTTCCACGCTACTCACGAGGGCTGCGGGTCTCAGCTTTGCTGGGAACTCGGGTCGGCCTCTGAGATGTCTGGAAATCCTCTTCCTGTGTTGCAAATACTTCGGAGTCCGGCGGGAGCTTTGGAGATTCAGACCAGCAAGATGCTTTGTTGGTGCCTGCCAAGCAGGGGAGTCACTCCTTGACCCCAAGGGAGATTTCTTCAGTCCTCTGGTCTTTAGTAGAGCGTCGAAGTTCAAGGATTCAGCTTCAGAGTTTCATCCAGGGATATCTAAAATCTTGGTTACAGGGTCCCCTTACTTATACTAAGAAAGGGGGTTGGACTAACTCTGGGGACCCACCTATGGGAGGGTTTGGAAAGAGGGGTGGCTACACCCATTTCCTTTGTCCAGTTTCGTGCCAGAGCAGGGGCAGGTAGCCCCTGCAACCGGTTTGAACTGGACTATGCACAGGGACACCAAGTGTGCCCCCAGTGCAGGACTTCAAAGCACCAGAGAGTGCTCCCGCCCAGCCCCAATACACATCTGCCTGTCTGGGGAGGTGGTTACACCTCCCTGTGACAGGAAACCTATTGTCCAGGCCTCCCCTGCCGGAGTTTCGGTCAGCAGCAGGAGGCCAGACCCGTGTCTGTGGCAGTGGCATCCATTTTGTGATGCCAGGGCTTTAGAAAGTCTTCACTGGTTAGACCAGTGTGTACATGTCTCTCCCTCTAGAAGGGTGGAATGCTACCCCCGCCGCCAGAACTGGCGGGGGGGTAGTATTCCAAAGTGTTTGACACCAAACACGACATATTTCTGTGCAGCCAGTCCAAAGTTAGCATTTACCGCGAGGTTATAATGCACTTAAGAGTATATGGTCAGGCTGCACCACAAACAGCATCAGAGGAGATACTCTGAACGCTGCAGAGGGGCGCTGCTCATGCAGGGGCACCCCCTCACATATAACCAAGCACCCTGCCTTCAGGATTGATAAGGCCTGCTATAGGGGTGACTAATAGGTTTCTATGTGCAGTGATAGGTGAGATATAGTGAACCTATATCTCTGTAAGGGGTGCATGCACCACCTTACCCAGGCTGCAGTAGCAGTCCTGTGGTGTCATTTTGGAAGGCTTTCCAGGGGTGGCATAATACATGCCTCAGCCCCTGGTAGGCCTCTGGGGTACCTATGCCCTTGGTACATAGTATACCATATACTAGGGACTCATAAGGGTACCCCAGAATCCAATCTGGAGTGTACCTAATGTACAAGGAATCATTTTAGAGAGGAAGCAGCTAGGCTGGGGTCCTGAATAGCAGGGCCCCAGCCAGACTAAAGTCGAAAAACAGTGAAACATCAGCAAAAAGTGGGGGTAACCATAGGAAGCAGACCCTACTCTCCTACACAACACCCCCCCTAACGCAGGGACATTAAACTAACCTTGACCAGTTGACTCTTCATGTTCTAAGTGGAAATATCTGGAGAGGCCATCTGCATTGGCATGGTTGCTCCCAGGTCTATGTTCCACTGTATAGTCCATTCCCTGTAGGGAAATGGACCACCTCAAAAGTTTGGGGTTTTCACCCTTCAACTGTTTTAGCCATAAGAGGGGCTTATGGTCTGTCTGAACAATGAAGTGAGTGCCAAACAAGTATGGCCTCAACTTCTTCAGAGCCCAAACCACAGCAAAGGCCTCCCTCTCAATGGCTGACCAACGTTTCTCTCTGGGGGTCAGCCTTCTGCTAATAAAAGCTACTGGCTGATCCTGACCTTCATCATTCAACTGTGACAGTACAGCCCCTACCCCCAACTCAGATGCATCTGTTTGGACAATGAACTTCTTGGAGTAGTCAGGACTTTGGAGAATGGGAGCAGTGCACATGGCCTGCTTCAGGTCATCAAATGCCTTTTGACAGCTAGCTGTCCACTGAACCTTTTTGGGCATTTTCTTAGAGGTTAAGTCATTCAGGGGTGTCACTATTGATCCATACCCCTTGACAAATCTTCTATAGTACCCAGTCAGGCCTAAGAAGGCTCTCACCTGAGTCTGGGTAATTGGAGCAACCCAGTCCATGATGGTCTGGATTTTGCTCTGTAGAGGTTGAACCTGGCCTCCACCAACCAGGTGGCCCAGGTACACAACCTGACTCTGCCCTATCTGGCACTTAGTGGCCTTGATAGTTATGCCTGCCTTCTGCAGGGCCTCCAAAACATTCCTTAGGTGGACCAGGTGATCCTCCCAGGTGGAGCTAAAGACAGCAATATCATCAAGATATGCTGCACTATAGGCTTCCAGACCTGTGAGAACTGTATTCACCAACCTTTGGAAAGTGGCAGGTGCATTCTTCAAACCAAAGGGCATTACCACAAATTGATAAAGCCCACCAGGGGTAGAAAATGCAGTTTTTGGCTTTGCATCATCAGCTAGTCTGATCTGCCAGTAGCCAGCTGTCAGGTCAAATGTGTTTAGATACTTGGCAGAGGCCAAAGTGTCTATCAGCTCATCTGCCCTAGGAATTGGATGGGCATCAGTCCTAGTGACTGCATTGAGGCCTCTGTAATCCACACAAAACCTCATTTCTCTCTTTCCATCTTTGGTATGAGGTTTTGGCACCAGGACTACTGGACTAGCCCAAGGGCTATCTGAGGGCTCAATAACTCCCAGTTCCAACATTTTCTGGACTTCTGTCCTGATACAGTCCCTGACGTGGTCAGGTTGCCTGTAGATTTTACTCTTTACAGGCAGACTGTCCCCAGTGTCCACTTCATGAGTGCACCAGGTGGTCTGACTTGGTGTCAGAGAAAACATGGCTCTGAACTGATTGAGCACTTGTCTGCAATCAGTCTGCTGCTGGGCAGTGAGGCTGCCTGCCAAGGCTACACCATCAACTGACCCATCTTCAGGGTTCTGTGAGAGTAGGTCAGGGAGTGGGTCAGTCTCTTCCTCCTGTCCCTCATCAGTTGCCATGAGCAAGCCCATGTCAGCCCTGTCCACGTATGGTTTCAATCTGTTGACATGGAGCACCCTATGGGGGCTCCTGGGAGTTCCTAGGTCCACCAAATAGGTGACCTCTCCCTTCTGCTCAACAATGGTATGGGGGCCACTCCATTTGTCCTGGAGGGCTGCTGGGGCTACAGGCTCCAACACCCACACTTTCTGTCCTGGCTGATAAACAGTCAGTACAGCCTTTTGGTCATGCCAAACTTTCTGTAATTCCTGGCTAGCCTCAAGGTTTTTAGTTGCCTTTTTCATGTATTCAGCCATCCGGGAGCGGAGACCAAGTACATAGTCCACTATGTCCTGTTTAGGGGGTTTGAGAGGTAACTCCCACCCTTCCTTCACCAGACACAATGGGCCTCTTACAGGATGGCCAAACAAAAGTTCAAAGGGCTGTAGCCAACCCCTTTTGAGGCACCTCCCTGTATGCAAATAAAAGGCAGGGCAAGAGTATGTCCCATCTTCGCCTAAGCTTTTCTGGGAGCCCTTTAATCATGCCCTTTAAGGTTTTGTTGAATCTCTCAACTAAACCATTGCATTGTGGGTGATAGGGTGTGGTGAATTTGTACTCCTTCCACATTGCAGTCAAGTAGCTGGACATGAAGTTTGCATCTCTGTCAGATACTACCTCCTTAGGAAAGCCCACTCTTGAGAAAATTCCCAGGAGGGCCCTTGCCACCACAGGTGCTGTAGTGGTCCTTAGGGGAATTGCTTCTGGGTACCTGGTAGCATGATCCACTACTACCAGGATAAACCTGTGCCCAGAGGCTGTTTGGGGATCCATGGGACCAACTATGTCAATCCCTACCCTTTCAAAGGGAACCCCCATCACAGGTAGTGGTATCAGGGGGGCCTTTGTGGTGCCACCTGCCTTCCCACTGGCTTGGCAGGTTACACAGGAGCGACAAAACTCCTTGGTGTCTTCAGACATGTGGGGCCAGTGAAAGTGAGGGACAATTCTGTCCCAAGTCTTGTTCTGGTCCAGGTGTCCTGCTAAGGGAATATCATGGGCTAGTGTCAACAGGAAGCCCCTGAATTTCAAAGGTATCACCAACCTCCTGGCTGCTCCAGGCTTGGGGTCTCTACACTCTGAGTACAGGAGTCCATCATCCCAATAAATCTTATGGGTGCCACTAGCATTCCCAGCAGCCTCAGCAGCAGCCTGCTGTCTGAGGGGTTACAGAGAGGGGCAATCCAATTGCTCCTGGCTCAGATCTGCCCTGGAAGGTCCCCCTGTCCCCAAGAACTCAACCTGATCAGGTACAAGCTCCTCTGGGACAGTTCCTTCTTCAGGCCTGAGATCATCTCCCTCAAGAGACTGATCTTCTTCCTGAGCCAAGGGGGAAGGCACTGCCTTAACCCTACTGCTCCTCCTCTTGGAGGGCACCTGGTCCATTATTCCAGAATCCAGGGCCTGTTCAGTTTTAGACATTTTGGCCTGTGACCTAGTCACAGCAAAGACATGTGCAGGGATGCCCAGCATTTCTGCATGGGTCCTGAGCTCCACTTCTGCCCAAGCAGAAGTCTCTAGATCATTGCCAAGCAAGCATTCGACTGGTAGGTCTGCACTCACCACAACCTTCTTAAGGCCAGTTACCCCTCCCCAGGAGAAGTTAACAACTGCCAGAGAATGGTCTGTTCTGACACTGCTAGCATTGGTCACTTGGTACATTTCACCAAGTATAATCTTCCCAGGGTCCACAAGATCTTTTGTCACCATGGTGACACTTGCTCCTGTGTCCCTGAATGCCCAAGCCTCTTTGCCATTAATTATAGGCTGTTGTCTGTATTTGCCCAGGTTACTGGGGCTTACAAAGGAAGGCATCTCCATGCCTCCATCACAGACTAACACAGCCTGAGTTGGTACTCTGACTAGGCCAGAGTCCATCTCAGTACCCAGGGTTAACCCTACTACACCCTTGATTTGAGTATTTCCACTCCCATTTGTAGCTGTACTAGGGGGAACAGGTGCCTTAGGGGCAATGGTGGCTGGACTTGAGTCTTTTGCCTTGGTGCAGTCACTAGTCCAGTGAGTTGTCTGTTTACAGATTTTGCACCAGGGCTTCTTTTGGCCTTTTCCTTTGTTGGATTGGGATTCCCCACCAGATGCAGATTTTTGGGGGCCTTGTGAAGACTTTTGGTCATTACCCTTCTCCCCACTTTTATCTGACCCCTTAGAGAATCCTGCTTCTTCTGGTCACCACCTTGGTTCTGTTCCTTCTGCCTCACCCTGGTTCTGACCCATTTGTCTGCCTTCTTTCCCAATTCTTGGGGAGAGGTCAGATCAGAGTCCACCAGGTACTGATGCAACAGCTGATTTTGACAGTTATTAAGAATCTGCTCCCTCATTATCAGATTATACAATCCTTTGAAGTCACTCACCTTACTGCCCAATAACCAACCTTCTAGAGCCTTGGTAGCACAATCCACAAAGTCCACCCAGTCTTGATTTTGTGCTTTTTGGGTATCTCTGAACTTTAACCTATATTGTTCAGTGGTTAGGCCAAACCCATCTATTAATGCACTTTTCAAGACCTGGTAATCATCAGCATCCTCTTCTCTGACAGTGAGGAGCTTATCTATACCTTTGTCTGCAAAGGAGAGCCACAAGATTGCTGCCCACTGCTCCTGGGGGACCCTTTGAACTTTACAGGCCCTTTCCAGTGCAGTAATCCATTTGTGGATGTCATCCCCACTCTGATAGGGAGGGACAATCTTGTTTAGGTTTCTCTGGTCATAAGACCTTTCCCTACCACTAGGGAAGTTGCTGCCACCATGGGACTCTAGTCCCATCTTTTGTCTAGCTCTTAGGAGCTTTAGGGATTCCCTGTCTAAGTCCAACTGTATCTGTCTGATTTCAAGCTGAGCTCTCTCATACTGGAGCAGTCTCTCTTTCCTTTCCTGGGAGGTTTCCCTCCTGTGAGAGGAGACAAAGGTCCCTACAGATGTACCAGAATGGTTGGACTCCACAGAGGGAGACCTGTGCCTTCTAGGTCCATCACCAACCCTTCCAGGAGGGACAAAGAGAGGGCCCCTAGGGTCCTCTTCCTCATCCTCTTGGGGAGCTGGATTCTCCAGGTCAGAATCATCATCTGCCTGGTCAGCATCAGTGGTCAGGGTCTGGTCATCATGACCCATGGCCCCTTCCCCATCTGCTGCCCCACCCATCCTGCCTGACCCCTGGGGCCCTGAAGCCTGTCTGAGGTCATCCAACAGCAGTACCTCTATGAGGTGCTGGGTGCTTGGACTTTTGCCTGTCCTCAACTGCCTAGTATTACACAAAGCTCTCAATTCTACATATGGGAGTTTGCTATACTTGGTTGCCCAGAGTCCACTGACATCTGGCAGGGACCCACTGGTTCCTGGTTTTGAAGACATCACTAGTGAGGTGTGGTGTATGCACTACCTACTCTAGTGTGGCCTACTAAACTCTCTTGAGTTGTAGAAAGGGTGTGCTAAGCCCTTGACACACAACTCTGAGTTCAGTAGAACTTACTGTATTCTAAGCCTGAATTTATATGTACCTCAAGTACCTATAGTGGTTTTCAGTTAGTCAATTCAATTGAGATTATCTGGTAAAACAATAGCAAGCTGGAATCCCACACGCTGCACACCAATGTGAGAAGTTGGCCTGGTATATGCTGTCCACTAGTTATAGTGGGCACCCTGTACCAGTCCAAACAACCCTTATTGATGGTAGGTTAAAGACAACCTTTATTGAAAGCTATCCTAGTGGTAGCTATGGAGAGCAGCCTTCAGGCTAAGTCTTGGAGGAATGTAAAGCAGCTTGTTTTACCAGTCTATAATCTCTGAAGTGACCAAATGAAAGAGATCCACACAAGGTATATATATAAAATATATGTATTTATCTTAAAACACACCCCTCTAGTCTCTTTATGAGGCTAGAAGTCGAAGTATACAAGTTACAAGGCAAATAGCACAGTAAATAAGCACAATATACAGTTAGCCCTAGGGGCGTACCAAACCATATACTAAAATAGTGGTATAAGAACCACGACTTGACTAGACACAAGGCCTAGAGCCTGTAGAATCGCTGGGCCCCTTCGGAACCACCCAAGGTAGTGACACAGGGGACCCACGGGGGACGCGTGCAGTGTGAGAACACAGCCGCGGGCGCCCGTTAGCTTCTATGGGGAAAGTCGCGGTTGGAAATTTAAAGTTTAAGGACACTTAGGGGACAACTAGGAATGAACCCTTTTGGACTTAGAGGTGTCTAGGGCCAACACCCACGGGAGCACGGTAGTACTCGTGTTACCTAACCCAGGGGAGCCGGGTGCATAGGTGTCAAATGGTGTCTGGTCGCGTCGTCGTTGTCAATGGAAGCTGGCAAAGAAGTGCTGCTACCGGGAAGATGCAAAGTGTCCGAAGAGATCCAAGCCTGGATCGAAGATGTGAAGAACCTGAAATCAGAGGGGACAGAGTCTGGGTCACTTGCCAGTGACCAGGGGCATGGAGTCGAATGCCCACCGATGTCGGGTGTTTCAGGTGAAAGAGGTGAAGCTTGACTCTTCAGTCACAAGGACCAGGAGGCGTCGAAGACAACCAGGAGCTGGATTCGAGCTGTCCAACAAAGGATGTCGAGTGCTGCGGTGTCGGTATCCGGATTGGACCCAACAAGCCTTGGCAACAGCAACCCACGCAGATAGTCAAGAAATGGTTCGGAGTAGACCATCAAGGTCTGAGGGACTCACCACTTGGTAGGGAGTCAGGGCACATTAGGAGCAACCATAGAAGCCCAAAGAAATGCAAAGTTAACCCCTCAGGGACCCACCAGTTGACGGACTAGGGATCGCGAAGGGACCTCAGGAGGAAACACAAAATGGTGGCCCACGGGTCACTCGGGACAACCAGGCCAACAATCTTCAGTGGATTCTCTGCTCGAGGTGAGGGCTTCAAGCAGCCCAAAGCACAACTTCAGGAGACGTCGAGAAGTCGATGCACTAGCAAATGTACATGGTGGTCAGGGATTCAGGTTCCACGCTACTCACGAGGGCTGCAGGTCTCAGCTTTGCTGGAGACTCGGGACGGCCTCTGAGATGTCTGGAAATCCTCTTCCTGTGTCGCAAATACTTCGGAGTCCAGCGGGAGCTTCAGAGATTCAGACCAGCAAGATGCTTTGTTGGTGCCTGCAAAGCAGGGGAGTCACTCCTTGACCCCAAGGGAGATTTCTTCAGTCCTCTAGTCTTTAGTAGAGCATCGAAGTTCCAGGATTCAGCTTCAGAGTTTCGTCCAGGGATATCTAAAATCTTGGTTACAGGGTCCCCTTAATTATACTAAGAAAGGGGGTTGGACTAACTCTGGGGACCCACCTATGGGAGGGTTTGGAAAGAGGGGTGGCTACACCCATTTCCTTTGTCCAGTTTCACGCCAGAGCAGGGGCAGGTAGCCCCTGCAACCGGTTTGAACTGGACTATGCACAGGGACACCAAGTGTGCCCCCAGTGCAGGACTTCAAAGCACCAGAGAGTGCTCCCGCCCATCCCCAATACACATCTGCCTGTCTGGCCTGTGACAGGAAACCTATTGTCCAGGCCTCCCCTGCCGGAGTTTCGGTCAGCAGCAGGAGGCCAGACCCGTGTTTGTGGCAGTGGAATCCATTTTGTGATGCCAGGGCTTTAGAAAGTCTTCACCGGTTAGACCAGTGTGTACATGTCTCTCCCTCTAGAAGGGTGGAATGCTACCCCCGCCGCCAGAACTGGCGGGGAGGTAGTATTCCAAAGTGTTTGACACCAAACACGACATATTTCTGTGCAGCCAGTCCAAAGTTAGCATTTACCGCGAGGTTATAATGCACTTAAGAGTATATGGTCAGGCTGCACCACAAACAGCATCAGAGGAGGTACTCCGAACGCTGCAGAGGGGCTCTGCTCATGCAGGGGCACCCCCTCACATATAACCAAGCATCCTGCCTTCAGGATTGATAAGGCCTGCCATAGGGGTGACTGATAGGTTTCTATGTGCAGTGATAGGTGAGATATAGTGAACCTATATCTCTGTAAGGGGTGCATGCACCACCTTACCCAGGCTGCAGTAGCAGTCCTGTGGTGTCATTTTGGAAGGCTTTCCAGGGGTGGCATAATACATGCCTCAGCCCCTGGTAGGCCTCTGGGGTACCTATGCCCTTGGTACATAGTATACCATATACTAGGGACTCATAAGGGTACCCCAGAATCCAATCTGGAGTGTACCTAATGTACAAGGAATCATTTTAGAGAGGAAGCAGCTAAGCTGGGGTCCTGAATAGCAGGGCCCCAGCCAGACTAAAGTCGAAAAACAGTGAAACATCAGCAAAAAGTGGGGGTAACCATAGGAAGCAGACCCTACTCTCCTACAATGGGGACATGAGAGAGATGTGGGTGCATGAGATGGGGATATGAGAGAGGTGTGGGTGCAAGAGATGAGGACACGAGAGAGGTGTGGGTGCAAGAGATGGGGACACGAGAGAGGTGTGTGTGTAAGAGATGGGGACACAAGAGAGGTGTGTGTGTAAGAGGTGGGGACACTTGAGAGGTGTGTGTGTAAGAGTTGGGGACACAAGAGAGGTGTGTGTGTAAGAGATGGGGACAAGAGAGAGGTGTGTGTGTAAGAGGCGGGGACACGAGAGAGGTGTGGGTGCAAGAGATGGGGACACGAGAGAGGTGTGGGTGCAAGAGATGAGGACACGAGAGAGGTGTAGGAGCAAGAGATGGGGACACGAGAGAGGTGTGGGTGCAAGAGATGGGGACACGAGAGAGGTGTGGGTGCAAGAGATGGGGACACGAGAGAGGTGTGGGTGCAAGAGATGGGGACACGAGAGAGGTGTGGGTGCAAGAGATGGGGACACGAGAGAGGTGTGGGTGCAAGAGATGGGGACACGAGAGAGAGAGTGTGGGTGCAAGAGATGGGGACACGAGAGAGGTGTGGGTGCAAGAGATGGGGACACGAGAGAGGTGTGGGTGCAAGAGATGGGGACACGAGAGAGGTGTGGGTGCAAGAGATGGGGACACGAGAGGGTGTGGGTGCAAGAGATGGGGACACGAGAGAGGTGTGGGTGCAAGAGATGGGGACACGAGAGAGGTGTGGGTGCAAGAGATGGGGACACGAGAGAGGTGTGGGTGCAAGAGATGGGGACACGAGAGAGGTGTGGGTGCAAGAGATGGGGACACGAGAGAGGTGTGGGTGCAAGAGATGGGGACACGAGAGAGGTGTGGGTGCAAGAGATGGGGACACGAGAGAGGTGTGGGTGCAAGAGATGGGGACACGAGAGAGGTGTGGGTGCAAGAGATGGGGACATGAGAGAGGTGTGGGTGCAAGAGATGGGGACATGAGAGAGGTGTGGGTGCAAGAGATGGGGACACGAGAGAGGTGTGGGTGCAAGAGATGGGGACACAAGAGAGGTGTGGGTGCAAGAGATGGGGACACGAGAGAGGTGTGGGTGCAAGAGATGGGGACACGAGAGAGGTGTGGGTGCAAGAGATGGGGACACGAGAGAGGTGTGGGTGCAAGAGATGGGGACACAAGAGAGGTGTGGGTGCAAGAGATGGGGACACGAGAGAGGTGTGGGTGCAAGAGATGGGGACACGAGAGAGGTGTGGGTGCAAGAGATGGGGACACGAGAGAGGTGTGGGTGCAAGAGATGGGGACACGAGAGAGGTGTGGGTGCAAGAGATGGGGACACGAGAGAGGTGTGGGTGCAAGAGATGGGGACACGAGAGAGGTGTGGGTGCAAGAGATGGGGACACGAGAGAGGTGTGGGTGCAAGAGATGGGGACACGAGAGAGGTGTGGGTGCAAGAGATGGGGACACGAGAGAGGTGTGGGTGCAAGAGATGGGGACACGAGAGAGGTGTGGGTGCAAGAGATGGGGACACGAGAGAGGTGTGGGTGCAAGAGATGGGGACACGAGAGAGGTGTGGGTGCAAGAGATGGGGACATGAGAGAGGTGTGGGTGCAAGAGATGGGGACACGAGAGAGGTGTGGGTGCAAGAGATGGGGACACGAGAGAGGTGTGGGTGCAAGAGATGGGGACACGAGAGAGGTGTGGGTGCAAGAGATGGGGACACGAGAGAGGTGTGGGTGCAAGAGATGGGGACACGAGAGAGGTGTGGGTGCAAGAGATGGGGACACGAGAGAGGTGTGGGTGCAAGAGATGGGGACACGAGAGAGGTGTGGGTGCAAGAGATGGGGACACGAGAGAGGTGTGGGTGCAAGAGATGGGGACATGAGAGAGGTGTGGGTGCAAGAGATGGGGACACGAGAGAGGTGTGGGTGCAAGAGATGGGGACATGAGAGAGGTGTGGGTGCAAGAGATGAGGACACGAGAGAGGTGTGGGTGCAAGAGATGAGGACACGAGAGAGGTGTGGGTGCAAGAGATGGGGACATGAGAGAGGTGTGGGTGCAAGAGATGGGGATATGACAGAGGTGTGGGTGCAAGAGATGATTGAGGACATGAGAGGTGTGGGTGCAAGAGATGGGGACATGAGAGAGGTGTGGGTGCAAGAGATGGGGACACGAGAGAGGTGTGGGTGCAAGAGATGAGGACACAAGAGAGGTGTGGGTGCAAGAGATGGGGACATGAGAGAGGTGTGGGTGCAAGAGATGGGGACACAAGAGAGGTGTGGGTGCAAGAGATGGGGACACGAGAGAGGTGTGGGTGCAAGAGATGGGGACACGAGAGAGGTGTGGGTGCAAGAGATGGGGACACGAGAGAGGTGTGGGTGCAAGAGATGGGGACACGAGAGAGGTGTGGGTGCAAGAGATGGGGACACGAGAGAGGTGTGGGTGCAAGAGATGGGGACACGAGAGAGGTGTGGGTGCAAGAGATGGGGACACGAGAGAGGTGTGGGTGCAAGAGATGGGGACACGAGAGAGGTGTGGGTGCAAGAGATGGGGACACGAGAGAGGTGTGGGTGCAAGAGATGGGGACACGAGAGAGGTGTGGGTGCAAGAGATGGGGACACGAGAGAGGTGTGGGTGCAAGAGATGGGGACACGAGAGAGGTGTGGGTGCAAGAGATGGGGACACGAGAGAGGTGTGGGTGCAAGAGATGGGGACACGAGAGAGGTGTGGGTGCAAGAGATGGGGACACGAGAGAGGTGTGGGTGCAAGAGATGGGGACACGAGAGAGGTGTGGGTGCAAGAGATGGGGACACGAGAGAGGTGTGGGTGCAAGAGATGGGGACACGAGAGAGGTGTGGGTGCAAGAGATGGGGACACGAGAGAGGTGTGGGTGCAAGAGATGGGGACACGAGAGAGGTGTGGGTGCAAGAGATGGGGACACGAGAGAGGTGTGGGTGCAAGAGATGGGGACACGAGAGAGGTGTGGGTGCAAGAGATGGGGACACAAGAGAGGTGTGGGTGCAAGAGATGGGGACACGAGAGAGGTGTGGGTGCAAGAGATGGGGACACGAGAGAGGTGTGGGTGCAAGAGATGGGGACACGAGAGAGGTGTGGGTGCAAGAGATGGGGACATGAGAGAGGTGTGGGTGCAAGAGATGGGGACACAAGAGAGGTGTGGGTGCAAGAGATGGGGACACAAGAGAGGTGTGGGTGCAAGAGATGGGGACATGAGAGAGGTGTGGGTGCAAGAGATGGGGACACGAGAGAGGTGTGGGTGCAAGAGATGGGGACACGAGAGAGGTGTGGGTGCAAGAGATGGGGACACGAGAGAGGTGTGGGTGCAAGAGATGGGGACACGAGAGAGGTGTGGGTGCAAGAGATGGGGACACGAGAGAGGTGTGGGTGCAAGAGATGGGGACACGAGAGAGGTGTGGGTGCAAGAGATGGGGACACGAGAGAGGTGTGGGTGCAAGAGATGGGGACACGAGAGAGGTGTGGGTGCAAGAGATGGGGACATGAGAGAGGTGTGGGTGCAAGAGATGGGGACACGAGAGAGGTGTGGGTGCAAGAGATGGGGACACGAGAGAGGTGTGGGTGCAAGAGATGGGGACATGAGAGAGGTGTGGGTGCAAGAGATGGGGACACGAGAGAGGTGTGGGTGCAAGAGATGGGGACACGAGAGAGGTGTGGGTGCAAGAGATGGGGACACGAGAGAGGTGTGGGTGCAAGAGATGGGGACACGAGAGAGGTGTGGGTGCAAGAGATGGGGACACGAGAGAGGTGTGGGTGCAAGAGATGGGGACACGAGAGAGGTGTGGGTGCAAGAGATGGGGACACGAGAGAGGTGTGGGTGCAAGAGATGGGGACACGAGAGAGGTGTGGGTGCAAGAGATGGGGACACGAGAGAGGTGTGGGTGCAAGAGATGGGGACACGAGAGAGGTGTGGGTGCAAGAGATGGGGACATGAGAGAGGTGTGGGTGCAAGAGATGGGGACACGAGAGAGGTGTGGGTGCAAGAGATGGGGACACGAGAGAGGTGTGGGTGCAAGAGATGGGGACACGAGAGAGGTGTGGGTGCAAGAGATGGGGACACGAGAGAGGTGTGGGTGCAAGAGATGGGGACACGAGAGAGGTGTGGGTGCAAGAGATGGGGACACGAGAGAGGTGTGGGTGCAAGAGATGGGGACACGAGAGAGGTGTGGGTGCAAGAGATGGGGACACGAGAGAGGTGTGGGTGCAAGAGATGGGGACACGAGAGAGGTGTGGGTGCAAGAGATGGGGACACGAGAGAGGTGTGGGTGCAAGAGATGGGGACACGAGAGAGGTGTGGGTGCAAGAGATGGGGACATGAGAGAGGTGTGGGTGCAAGAGATGGGGACACGAGAGAGGTGTGGGTGCAAGAGATGGGGACACAAGAGAGGTGTGGGTGCAAGAGATGGGGACACGAGAGAGGTGTGGGTGCAAGAGATGGGGACACGAGAGAGGTGTGGGTGCAAGAGATGGGGACACGAGAGAGGTGTGGGTGCAAGAGATGGGGACACGAGAGAGGTGTGGGTGCAAGAGATGGGGACATGAGAGAGGTGTGGGTGCAAGAGATGGGGACACAGAGAGGTGTGGGTGCAAGAGATGGGGACATGAGAGAGGTGTGGGTGCAAGAGATGGGGACACGAGAGAGGTGTGGGTGCAAGAGATGGGGACACGAGAGAGGTGTGGGTGCAAGAGATGGGGACACGAGAGAGGTGTGGGTGCAAGAGATGGGGACACGAGAGAGGTGTGGGTGCAAGAGATGGGGACATGAGAGAGGTGTGGGTGCAAGAGATGGGGACATGAGAGAAGTGTGGGTGCAAGAGATGAGGACACGAGAGAGGTGTGGGTGCAAGAGATGGGGACATGAGAGAGGTGTGGGTGCAAGAGATGGGGACACGAGAGAGGTGTGGGTGCAAGAGATGGGGACACGAGAGAGGTGTGGGTGCAAGAGATGGGGACACGAGAGAGGTGTGGGTGCAAGAGATGGGGACATGAGAGAGGTGTGGGTGCAAGAGATGGGGACATGAGAGAGGTGTGGGTGCAAGAGATGGGGACACGAGAGAGGTGTGGGTGCAAGAGATGGGGACACAAGAGAGGTGTGGGTGCAAGAGATGGGGACACGAGAGAGGTGTGGGTGCAAGAGATGGGGACACGAGAGAGGTGTGGGTGCAAGAGATGGGGACACGAGAGAGGTGTGGGTGCAAGAGATGGGGACATGAGAGAGGTGTGGGTGCAAGAGATGGGGACACGAGAGAGGTGTGGGTGCAAGAGATGGGGACACGAGAGAGGTGTGGGTGCAAGAGATGGGGACATGAGAGAGGTGTGGGTGCAAGAGATGGGGACACGAGAGAGGTGTGGGTGCAAGAGATGGGGACACGAGAGAGGTGTGGGTGCAAGAGATGGGGACACGAGAGAGGTGTGGGTGCAAGAGATGGGGACACGAGAGAGGTGTGGGTGCAAGAGATGGGGACACGAGAGAGGTGTGGGTGCAAGAGATGGGGACACGAGAGAGGTGTGGGTGCAAGAGATGGGGACACGAGAGAGGTGTGGGTGCAAGAGATGGGGACACAAGAGAGGTGTGGGTGCAAGAGATGGGGACACGAGAGAGGTGTGGGTGCAAGAGATGGGGACACGAGAGAGGTGTGGGTGCAAGAGATGGGGACATGAGAGAGGTGTGGGTGCAAGAGATGGGGACACGAGAGAGGTGTGGGTGCAAGAGATGGGGACACGAGAGAGGTGTGGGTGCAAGAGATGGGGACACGAGAGAGGTGTGGGTGCAAGAGATGGGGACACGAGAGAGGTGTGGGTGCAAGAGATGGGGACACGAGAGAGGTGTGGGTGCAAGAGATGGGGACACGAGAGAGGTGTGGGTGCAAGAGATGGGGACACGAGAGAGGTGTGGGTGCAAGAGATGGGGACACGAGAGAGGTGTGGGTGCAAGAGATGGGGACACGAGAGAGGTGTGGGTGCAAGAGATGGGGACACGAGAGAGGTGTGGGTGCAAGAGATGGGGACACGAGAGAGGTGTGGGTGCAAGAGATGGGGACACGAGAGAGGTGTGGGTGCAAGAGATGGGGACATGAGAGAGGTGTGGGTGCAAGAGATGGGGACACGAGAGAGGTGTGGGTGCAAGAGATGGGGACACGAGAGAGGTGTGGGTGCAAGAGATGGGGACACGAGAGAGGTGTGGGTGCAAGAGATGGGGACACGAGAGAGGTGTGGGTGCAAGAGATGGGGACATGAGAGAGGTGTGGGTTCAAGAGATGTAGACACAAGAGAGGTGTGGGTGCAAGAGATGGGGACATGGGAGAGGTGTGGGTGCAAGAGATGGGGACACGAGAGAGGTGTGGGTGCAAGAGATGGGGACACGAGAGAGGTGTGGGTGCAAGAGATGGGGACACGAGAGAGGTGTGGGTGCAAGAGATGGGGACACGAGAGAGGTGTGGGTGCAAGAGATGGGGACATGAGAGAGGTGTGGGTGCAAGAGATGGGGACATGAGAGAGGTGTGGGTGCAAGAGATGGGGACACGAGAGAGGTGTGGGTGCAAGAGATGGGGACACGAGAGAGGTGTGGGTGCAAGAGATGGGGACACGAGAGAGGTGTGGGTGCAAGAGATGGGGACACGAGAGAGGTGTGGGTGCAAGAGATGGGGACACGAGAGAGGTGTGGGTGCAAGAGATGGGGACACGAGAGAGGTGTGGGTGCAAGAGATGGGGACATGAGAGAGGTGTGGGTGCAAGAGATGGGGACACGAGAGAGGTGTGGGTGCAAGAGATGGGGACACGAGAGAGGTGTGGGTGCAAGAGATGGGGACACGAGAGAGGTGTGGGTGCAAGAGATGGGGACACGAGAGAGGTGTGGGTGCAAGAGATGGGGACACGAGAGAGGTGTGGGTGCAAGAGATGGGGACACGAGAGAGGTGTGGGTGCAAGAGATGGGGACACGAGAGAGGTGTGGGTGCAAGAGATGGGGACACGAGAGAGGTGTGGGTGCAAGAGATGGGGACACGAGAGAGGTGTGGGTGCAAGAGATGGGGACACGAGAGAGGTGTGGGTGCAAGAGATGGGGACACGAGAGAGGTGTGGGTGCAAGAGATGGGGACACGAGAGAGGTGTGGGTGCAAGAGATGGGGACACGAGAGAGGTGTGGGTGCAAGAGATGGGGACACGAGAGAGGTGTGGGTGCAAGAGATGGGGACACGAGAGAGGTGTGGGTGCAAGAGATGGGGACACGAGAGAGGTGTGGGTGCAAGAGATGGGGACACGAGAGAGGTGTGGGTGCAAGAGATGGGGACACGAGAGAGGTGTGGGTGCAAGAGATGGGGACACGAGAGAGGTGTGGGTGCAAGAGATGGGGACATGAGAGAGGTGTGGGTGCAAGAGATGGGGACACGAGAGAGGTGTGGGTGCAAGAGATGGGGACACGAGAGAGGTGTGGGTGCAAGAGATGGGGACGCGAGAGAGGTGTGGGTGCAAGAGATGGGGACACGAGAGAGGTGTGGGTGCAAGAGATGGGGACACGAGAGAGGTGTGGGTGCAAGAGATGGGGACACGAGAGAGGTGTGGGTGCAAGAGATGGGGACATGAGAGAGGTGTGGGTGCAAGAGATGGGGACACGAGAGAGGTGTGGGTGCAAGAGATGGGGACACGAGAGAGGTGTGGGTGCAAGAGATGGGGACACGAGAGAGGTGTGGGTGCAAGAGATGGGGACACGAGAGAGGTGTGGGTGCAAGAGATGGGGACACGAGAGAGGTGTGGGTGCAAGAGATGGGGACACGAGAGAGGTGTGGGTGCAAGAGATGGGGACACGAGAGAGGTGTGGGTGCAAGAGATGGGGACACGAGAGAGGTGTGGGTGCAAGAGATGGGGACACGAGAGAGGTGTGGGTGCAAGAGATGGGGACACGAGAGAGGTGTGGGTGCAAGAGATGGGGACACGAGAGAGGTGTGGGTGCAAGAGATGGGGACACGAGAGAGGTGTGGGTGCAAGAGATGGGGACACGAGAGAGGTGTGGGTGCAAGAGATGGGGACACGAGAGAGGTGTGGGTGCAAGAGATGGGGACACGAGAGAGGTGTGGGTGCAAGAGATGGGGACACGAGAGAGGTGTGGGTGCAAGAGATGGGGACACGAGAGAGGTGTGGGTGCAAGAGATGGGGACACGAGAGAGGTGTGGGTGCAAGAGATGGGGACACGAGAGAGGTGTGGGTGCAAGAGATGGGGACACAAGAGAGGTGTGGGTGCAAGAGATGGGGACACGAGAGAGGTGTGGGTGCAAGAGATGGGGACACAAGAGAGGTGTGGGTGCAAGAGATGGGGACACGAGAGAGGTGTGGGTGCAAGAGATGGGGACACGAGAGAGGTGTGGGTGCAAGAGATGGGGACACGAGAGAGGTGTGGGTGCAAGAGATGGGGACATGAGAGAGGTGTGGGTGCAAGAGATGGGGACACGAGAGAGGTGTGGGTGCAAGAGATGGGGACACGAGAGAGGTGTGGGTGCAAGAGATGGGGACACGAGAGAGGTGTGGGTGCAAGAGATGGGGACATGAGAGGTGTGGGTGCAAGAGATGGGGACACAAGAGAGGTGTGGGTGCAAGAGATGGGGACACGAGAGAGGTGTGGGTGCAAGAGATGGGGACACGAGAGAGGTGTGGGTGCAAGAGATGGGGACACGAGAGAGGTGTGGGTGCAAGAGATGGGGACACGAGAGAGGTGTGGGTGCAAGAGATGGGGACATGAGAGAGGTGTGGGTGCAAGAGATGGGGACACGAGAGAGGTGTGGGTGCAAGAGATGGGGACATGAGAGAGGTGTGGGTGCAAGAGATGGGGACACGAGAGAGGTGTGGGTGCAAGAGATGGGGACACGAGAGAGGTGTGGGTGCAAGAGATGGGGACACGAGAGAGGTGTGGGTGCAAGAGATGGGGACACGAGAGAGGTGTGGGTGCAAGAGATGGGGACACGAGAGAGGTGTGGGTGCAAGAGATGGGGACATGAGAGAGGTGTGGGTGCAAGAGATGGGGACACGAGAGAGGTGTGGGTGCAAGAGATGGGGACACGAGAGAGGTGTGGGTGCAAGAGATGGGGACACGAGAGAGGTGTGGGTGCAAGAGATGGGGACACGAGAGAGGTGTGGGTGCAAGAGATGGGGACACGAGAGAGGTGTGGGTGCAAGAGATGGGGACACGAGAGAGGTGTGGGTGCAAGAGATGGGGACATGAGAGAGGTGTGGGTGCAAGAGATGGGGACATGAGAGAGGTGTGGGTGCAAGAGATGGGGACACGAGAGAGGTGTGGGTGCAAGAGATGGGGACACGAGAGAGGTGTGGGTGCAAGAGATGGGGACACGAGAGAGGTGTGGGTGCAAGAGATGGGGACACGAGAGAGGTGTGGGTGCAAGAGATGGGGACACAAGAGAGGTGTGGGTGCAAGAGATGGGGACACGAGAGAGGTGTGGGTGCAAGAGATGGGGACACGAGAGAGGTGTGGGTGCAAGAGATGGGGACACGAGAGAGGTGTGGGTGCAAGAGATGGGGACACGAGAGAGGTGTGGGTGCAAGAGATGGGGACACGAGAGAGGTGTGGGTGCAAGAGATGGGGACACGAGAGAGGTGTGGGTGCAAGAGATGGGGACACGAGAGAGGTGTGGGTGCAAGAGATGGGGACATGAGAGAGGTGTGGGTGCAAGAGATGGGGACACGAGAGAGGTGTGGGTGCAAGAGATGGGGACACGAGAGAGGTGTGGGTGCAAGAGATGGGGACATGAGAGGTGTGGGTGCAAGAGATGGGGACACGAGAGAGGTGTGGGTGCAAGAGATGGGGACATGAGAGAGGTGTGGGTGCAAGAGATGGGGACACAAGAGAGGTGTGGGTGCAAGAGATGGGGACACGAGAGAGGTGTGGGTGCAAGAGATGGGGACACAAGAGAGGTGTGGGTGCAAGAGATGGGGACACGAGAGAGGTGTGGGTGCAAGAGATGGGGACACGAGAGAGGTGTGGGTGCAAAAGATGGGGACACGAGAGAGGTGTGGGTGCAAGAGATGGGGACGCAAGAGAGGTGTGGGTGCAAGAAATGGGGACACAAGAGAGGTGTGGGTGCAAGAGATGGGGACACGAGAGAGGTGTGGGTGCAAGAGATGGGGACACGAGAGAGGTGTGGGTGCAAGAGATGGGGACACGAGAGAGGTGTGGGTGCAAGAGATGGGGACACGAGAGAGGTGTGGGTGCAAGAGATGGGGACATGAGAGAGGTGTGGGTGCAAGAGATGGGGACATGGGAGAGGTGTGGGTGCAAGAGATGGGGATGCGAGAGAGGTGTGGGTGCAAGAGAATGGGGACACAAGAGAGGTGTGGGTGCAAGAGATGGGGACACGAGAGAGGTGTGGGTGCAAGAGATGGGGACACGAGAGAGGTGTGGGTGCAAGAGATGGGGACACGAGAGAGGTGTGGGTGCAAGAGATGGGGACACGAGAGAGGTGTGGGTGCAAGAGATGGGGACATGAGAGAGGTGTGGGTGCAAGAGATGGGGACACGAGAGAGGTGTGGGTGCAAGAGATGGGGACATGAGAGAGGTGTGGGTGCAAGAGATGGGGACACAAGAGAGGTGTGGGTGCAAGAGATGGGGACACGAGAGAGGTGTGGGTGCAAGAGATGGGTACACGAGAGAGGTGTGGGTGCAAGAGATGGGGACACAAGAGAGGTGTGGGTGCAAGAGATGGGGACATGAGAGAGGTGTGGGTGCAAGAGATGGGGACACGAGAGAGGTGTGGGTGCAAGAGATGGGGACACGAGAGAGGTGTGGGTGCAAGAGATGGGGACATGAGAGAGGTGTGGGTGCAAGAGATGGGGACACGAGAGAGGTGTGGGTGCAAGAGATGGGGACACGAGAGAGGTGTGGGTGCAAGAGATGGGGACACGAGAGAGGTGTGGGTGCAAGAGATGGGGACACGAGAGAGGTGTGGGTGCAAGAGATGGGGACACGAGAGAGGTGTGGGTGCAAGAGATGGGGACACGAGAGAGGTGTGGGTGCAAGAGATGGGGACATGAGAGAGGTGTGGGTGCAAGAGATGGGGACACGAGAGAGGTGTGGGTGCAAGAGAATGGGGACACAAGAGAGGTGTGGGTGCAAGAGATGGGGACGTGAGAGAGGTGTGGGTGCAAGAGATGGGGACACGAGAGAGGTGTGGGTGCAAGAGAATGGGGACACAAGAGAGGTGTGGGTGCAAGAGATGGGGACATGAGAGAGGTGTGGGTGCAAGAGATGGGGACACAGAGAGGTGTGGGTGCAAGAGATGGGGACACGAGAGAGGTGTGGGTGCAAGAGATGGGGACACGAGAGAGGTGTGGGTGCAAGAGATGGGGACACAAGAGAGGTGTGGGTGCAAGAGATGGGGACACGAGAGAGGTGTGGGTGCAAGACATGGGGACGCGAGAGAGGTGTGGGTGCAAGAGATGGGGACATGAGAGAGGTGTGGGTGCAAGAGATGGGGACGCGAGATAGGTGTGGGTGCAAGAGATGGGGACACGAGAGAGGTGTGGGTGCAAGAGATGGGGACACGAGAGAGGTGTGGGTGCAAGAGATGGGGACACGAGAGAGGTGTGGGTGCAAGAGATGGGGACACGAGAGAGGTGTGGGTGCAAGAGATGGGGACACAAGAGAGGTGTGGGTGCAAGAGATGGGGACACGAGAGAGGTGTGGGTGTAAGAGATGGTGTCACGAGATAGGTGTGAGTGCAAAAGATGGGGACATGAGAGAGGTGTGAGTGCAAAAGATGGGGACACGAGAGAGGTGTGGGTGCAAGAGATGGGGACGCGAGAGGTGTGGATGCAAAAGATGGGGCACGAGAGAGGTGTGGATGCAAAAGATGGGGACATGAGAGAGGTGCGGGTGCAAGAGATGGGGACACGAGAGAGGTGTGGGTGCAAGAGATGGGGACACAAGAGGTTTGGGTGTAAGAGATGGGGACATTAAAGGTGTGGGTTCAAGAGATGGGGACACGAGAGAGGTGTGGGTTCAAGAGATGGGGACACAAGAGAGGTGTGGGTGCAAGAGATGGGGACACGAGAGAGGTGTGGGTGCAAGAGATGGGGACACGAGAGAGGTGTGGGTGCAGAGATGGGGACACGAGAGAGGTGTGGGTGCAAGAGATGGGGACACGAGAGAGGTGTGGGTGCAAGAGATGGGGACACGAGAGAGGTGTGGGTGCAAGAGATGGGGACATGAGAGAGGTGTGAGTGCAAGAGATGGGGACACGAGAGAGGTGTGGGTGCAGAGATGGGACGAGAGGTGTGGATGCAAAGATGGGGCACGAGAGGTGTGGATGCAAGAGATGGGGACATGAGAGAGGTGTGGGTGCAAGAGATGGGGACACGAGAGAGGTGTGGGTGCAAGAGATGGGGACACGAGAGGTGTGGGTGCAAGAGATGGGGACATGAGAGGTGTGGGTGCAAGAGATGGGGACACAAGAGAGGTGTGGGTGCAAGAGATGGGGACACAAGAGAGGTGTGGGTGCAAGAGATGGGGACATGAGAGGTGTGGGTTCAAGAGATGGGGACACAAGAGAGGTGTGGGTTCAAGAGATGGGGACACAAGAGAGGTGTGGGTGCAAGAGATGGGGACACAAGAGAGGTGTGGGTGCAAGAAATGGGGACACGAGAGAGGTGTGGGTGCAAGAGATGGGGACATGAGAGAGGTGTGGGTGCAAGAGATGGGGACATGGGAGAGGTGTGGGTGCAAGAGATATGGATGCGAGAGAGGTGTGGGTGCAAGAGAATGGGAAGCAAGAGAGGTGTGGGTGCAAGAGATGGGGACGCGAGAGAGGTGTGGGTGCAAGAGATGGGGACATGAGAGAGGTGTGGGTGCAAGAGATGAGGACACGAGAGAGGTGTGGGTGCAAGAGATGGGGACACGAGAGAGGTGTGGGTGCAAGCGATGGGGACATGAGAGGTGTGAGTGCAAAAGATGGGGACACAAGAGAGGTGTGAATACAAGAGATGGGGTCATGAGAGTGGTGTGGGTGCAAGAGATGAGGACACAAGAGAGGTGTGGGTGCAAGAGATGAGGACACGAGAGAGGAGTGGGTGCAAGAGATAGAGACACGAGAGAGGTGTGGGTGCAAGAGATGGGGACACGAGAGAGGTGTGGGTGCAAGAGATGGGGACATGAGAGAGGTGTGGGTGCAAGAGATGGGGACATGGGAGAGGTGTGGGTGCAAGAGATAGGGATGCGAGAGAGGTGTGGGTGCAAGAGATGGGGACGCGAGAGTGGTGTGGGTGCAAGAGATGAGGACACGAGAGAGGTGTGGGTGCAAGAGATGGGGACACGAGAGAGGTGTGGGTGCAAGAGATAGAGACACGAGAGAGGTGTGGGTGCAAGAGATGGGGACACGAGAGAGGTGTGGGTGCAAGAGATGGGGACATGAGAGAGGTGTGGGTGCAAGAGATGGGGACATGGGAGAGGTGTGGGTGCAAGACATGGGGATGCGAGAGAGGTGTGGGTGCAAGAGAATGGGACACAAGAGAGGTGTGGGTGCAAGAGATGGGGACGCGAGAGAGGTGTGGGTGCAAGAGATGGGGACACGAGAGAGGTGTGGGTGCAAGAGAATGGGACACAAGAGAGGTGTGGGTGCAAGAGATGGGGACATGAGAGAGGTGTGGGTGCAAGAGATGGGGACACAAGAGGTGTGGGTACAAGAGATTGGGACGCGAGAGAGGTGTGGGTGTAAGATGGGGACACGAGAGAGGTGTGGGTGCAAGAGATGGGGACACGAGAGAGGTGTGGGTGCAAGGGATGGGGAGGCAAGATAGGTGTGGGTGCAAGAGATGGGGACACGAGAGAGGTGTGGGTGCAAGACATGGGGAGGTGAGATATATGTGGGTGCAAGAGATGGGGACATGAGAGAGGTGTGGGTGCAAGAGATGGGGACACGAGATAGGTGTGGGTGCAAGAGATGGGGACACGAGAGAGGTGTGGGTGCAAGAGATGGGGACACAAGAGAGGTGTGGGTGCAAGAGATGGGGACACGAGAGAGGTGTGGGTGCAAGAGATGGGGACACGAGAGAGGTGTGAGTGCAAGAGATGGGGACATGAGAGAGGTGTGAGTGCAAGAGATGGGGACACAAGAGAGGTGTGGGTGCAAGAGATGGGGACACGAGAGGTGTGGGTGCAAGAGATGGGGACACGAGAGAGGTGTGGATGCAAGAGATGGGGACATGAGAGAGGTGTGGGTGCAAGAGATGGGGACACGAGAGAGGTGTGGGTGCAAGAGATGGGGACACGAGAGGTGTGGGTGCAAGAGATGGGGACACGAGAGGTGTGGGTGCAAGAGATGGGGACACGAGAGAGGTGTGGGTGCAAGAGATGGGGACACGAGAGAGGTGTGGGTGCAAGAGATGGGGACACAAGAGAGGTGTGGGTGCAAGAGATGGGGACACGAGAGAGGTGTGTGTGCAAGAGATGGGGACACAAGAGAGGTGTGGGTGCAAGAGATGGGGACACGAGAGAGGTATGAGTGCAAGAGATGGGGACATGAGAGAGGTGTGGGTGCAAGAGATGGGGACACAAGAGAGGTGTGGGTGCAAGAGATGGGGACACGAGAGAGGTGTGAGTGCAAGAGATGGGGACATGAGAGGTGTGGGTGCAAGAGATGGGGACACGAGAGAGGTGTGGGTGCAAGAGATGGGGACACGAGAGAGTTGTGGGTGCAAGAGATGGGGACACAAGAGAGGTGTGGGTGCAAGAGATGGGGACACGAGAGAGGTGTGAGTGCAAGAGATGGGGACATGAGAGAGGTGTGGGTGCAAGAGATGGGGACATGAGAGAGGTGTGGGTGCAAGAGATGGGGACACGAGAGAGGTGTGGGTGCAAGAGATGGGGACACGAGAGAGGTGTGGGTGCAAGAGATGGGGACACGAGAGAGGTGTGGGTGCAAGAGATGGGGACACGAGAGAGGTGTGGGTGCAAGAGATGGGGACACGAGAGAGGTGTGGGTGCAAGAGATGGGGACATGAGAGAGGTGTGGGTGCAAGAGATGGGGACATGAGAGAGGTGTGGGTGCAAGAGATGGGGACATGGGAGAGGTGTGGGTGCAAGAGATGGGGATGCGAGAGAGGTGTGGGTGCAAGAGAATGGGGACACAAGAGAGGTGTGGGTGCAAGAGATGGGGACACGAGAGAGGTGTGGGTGCAAGAGATGGGGACACGAGAGAGGTGTGGGTGCAAGAGATGGGGACACGAGAGAGGTGTGGGTGCAAGAGATGGGGACACGAGAGAGGTGTGGGTGCAAGAGATGGGGACATGAGAGGTGTGGGTGCAAGAGATGGGGACACAAGAGAGGTGTGGGTGCAAGAGATGGGGACATGAGAGTGGTGTGGGTGCAAGAGATGGGGACACGAGAGAGGTGTGGGTGCAAGAGATGGGGACACGAGAGAGGTGTGGGTGCAAGAGATGGGGACACGAGAGAGGTGTGGGTGCAAGAGATGGGGACATGAGAGAGGTGTGGGTGCAAGAGATGGGGACATGAGAGAGGTGTGGGTGCAAGAGATGGGGACATGAGAGAGGTGTGGGTGCAAGAGATGGGGACACAAGAGAGGTGTGGGTGCAAGAGATGGGGACACAAGAGAGGTGTGGGTGCAAGAGATGGGGACACGAGAGAGGTGTGGGTGCAAGAGATGGGGACACGAGAGAGGTGTGGGTGCAAGAGATGGGGACACGAGAGAGGTGTGGGTGCAAGAGATGGGGACACGAGAGAGGTGTGGGTGCAAGAGATGGGGACACGAGAGAGGTGTGGGTGCAAGAGATGGGGACACGAGAGAGGTGTGGGTGCAAGAGATGGGGACACGAGAGAGGTGTGGTTGTAAGAGATGGGAACACGAGAGAGGCGTGGGTGCAAGAGATGGGGACACGAGAGAGGTGTGGGTGCGAGAGATGGGGACATGAGAGAGGTGTGGGTGCAAGAGGTGGGGACACGAGAGGTGTGGGTGCAAGAGATGGGGACACGAGAGAGGTGTGGGTGCAAGAGATGGGGACACGAGAGAGGTGTGTGTCCAAGAGATGGGGACACGAGAGAGGTGTGTGTGCAAGAGATGGGGACACGAGAGAGGTGTGGGTGCAAGAGATGGGGACACGAGAGAGGTGTGGGTGCAAGAGATGGGGACACGAGAGAGGTGTGGGTGCAAGAGATGGGGACACAAGAGAGGTGTGGGTGCAAGAGATGGGGACACGAGAGAGGTGTGGGTGCAAGAGATGGGGACACGAGAGAGGTGTGGGTGCAAGAGATGGGGACACGAGAGAGGTGTGGGTGCAAGAGATGGGGACACGAGAGAGGTGTGGGTGCAAGAGATGGGGATGCGAGAGAGGTGTGGGTGCAAGAGAATGGGGACACAAGAGAGGTGTGGGTGCAAGAGATGGGGACGAGAGAGGTGTGGGTGCAAGAGATGGGGACACGAGAGAGGTGTGGGTGCAAGAGATGGGGACACGAGAGAGGTGTGGGTGCAAGAGATGAGGACATGAGAGAGGTGTGGGAGCAAGAGATGGGGACATTAAAGATGTGGGTGCAAGAGATGGGGACATGAGAGAGGTGTGGGTGCAAGAGATGGGGACGCGAGAGAGGTGTGGGTGCAAGAGATGGGGACACAAGAGAGGTGTGGGTGCAAGAGATGGGGACACGAGAGAGGTGTGGGTGCAAGAGATGGGGACACAAGAGAGGTGTGGGTGCAAGAGATGGGGACATGAGAGAGGTGTGGGTGCAATAGATGAGGACACGAGAGAAGTGTGGGAGCAAGAGATGGGGACATGAGAGGTGCGGGTGAAAGAGATGGGGACACGAGAGAGGTGTGGGTGCAAGAGATGGGGACACGAGAGAGGTGTGGGTGCAAGAGATGGGGACACGAGAGAGGTGTGGGTGCAAGAGATGGGGACACGAGAGAGGTGTGGGTGCAAGAGATGGGGACACGAGAGAGGTGTGGGTGCAAGAGATGGGGACATGAGAGAGGTGTGGGTGCAAGAGATGGGGACATGAGAGAGGTGTGGGTGCAAGAGATGGGGACACGAGAGAGGTGTGGGTGCAAGAGATGGGGACACAAGAGAGGTGTGGGTGCAAGAGATGGGGACACGAGAGAGGTGTGGGTGCAAGAGATGGGGACACGAGAGAGGTGTGGGTGCAAGAGATGGGGACACGAGAGAGGTGTGGGTGCAAGAGATGGGGACACGAGAGAGGTGTGGGTGCAAGAGATGGGGACACGAGAGAGGTGTGGGTGCAAGAGATGGGGACACGAGAGAGGTGTGGGTGCAAGAGATGGGGACACGAGAGAGGTGTGGGTGCAAGAGATGGGGACATGAGAGGTGTGGGTGCAAGAGATGGGGACACAAGAGAGGTGTGGGTGCAAGAGATGGGGACACGAGAGAGGTGTGGGTGCAAGAGATGGGGACACAAGAGAGGTGTGGGTGCAAGAGATGGGGACACGAGAGAGGTGTGGGTGCAAGAGATGGGGACACGAGAGAGGTGTGGGTGCAAGAGATGGGGACACGAGAGAGGTGTGGGTGCAAGAGATGGGGACACGAGAGAGGTGTGGGTGCAAGAGATGGGGACACGAGAGAGGTGTGGGTGCAAGAGATGGGGACACGAGAGAGGTGTGGGTGCAAGAGATGGGGACACGAGAGAGGTGTGGGTGCAAGAGATGGGGACACGAGAGAGGTGTGGGTGCAAGAGATGGGGACACGAGAGAGGTGTGGGTGCAAGAGATGGGGACATGAGAGAGGTGTGGGTGCAAGAGATGGGGACATGAGAGAGGTGTGGGTGCAAGAGATGGGGATGCGAGAGAGGTGTGGGTGCAAGAGAATGGGGACACAGAGAGGTGTGGGTGCAAGAGATGGGGACACGAGAGAGGTGTGGGTGCAAGAGATGGGGACATGAGAGAGGTGTGGGTGCAAGAGATGGGGACACGAGAGAGGTGTGGGTGCAAGAGATGGGGACACGAGAGAGGTGTGGGTGCAAGAGATGGGGACATGAGAGAGGTGTGGGTGCAAGAGATGGGGACACAGAGAGGTGTGGATGCAAGAGATGGGGACACGAGAGAGGTGTGGGTGCAAGAGATGGGGACACGAGAGAGGTGTGGGTGCAAGAGATGGGGACACGAGAGAGGTGTGGGTGCAAGAGATGGGGACACGAGAGAGGTGTGGGTGCAAGAGATGGGGACACGAGAGAGGTGTGGGTGCAAGAGATGGGGACATGAGAGAGGTGTGGGTGCAAGAGATGGGGACATGGGAGAGGTGTGGGTGCAAGAGATGGGGACACGAGAGAGGTGTGGGTGCAAGAGAATGGGGACACAAGAGAGGTGTGGGTGCAAGAGATGGGGACACAGAGAGGTGTGGGTGCAAGAGATGGGGACACGAGAGAGGTGTGGGTGCAAGAGATGGGGACACGAGAGAGGTGTGGGTGCAAGAGATGGGGACACGAGAGAGGTGTGGGTGCAAGAGATGGGGACATGAGAGAGGTGTGGGTGCAAGAGATGGGGACATGAGAGAGGTGTGGGTGCAAGAGATGGGGATGCGAGAGAGGTGTGGGTGCAAGAGAATGGGGACGCAAGAGAGGTGTGGGTGCAAGAGATGGGGACGCGAGAGAGGTGTGGGTGCAAGAGATGGGGACACAAGAGAGGTGTGTGTGCAAGAGATGGGGACACGAGAGAGGTGTGGGTGCAAGAGATGGGGACACGAGAGAGGTGTGGGTGCAAGAGATGGGGACATGAGAGGTGTGAGTGCAAGAGATGGGGACACAAGAGAGGTGTGGATGCAAGAGATGGGGACATGAGAGTGGTGTGGGTGCAAGAGATGGGGACACGAGAGAGGTGTGGGTGCAAGAGATGGGGACACGAGAGAGGTGTGGGTGCAAGAGATGGGGACACGAGAGAGGTGTGGGTGCAAGAGATGGGGACATGAGAGAGGTGTGGGTGCAAGAGATGGGGACATGAGAGAGGTGTGGGTGCAAGAGATGGGGACGTGAGAGAGGTGTGGGTGCAAGAGATGGGGACACAAGAGAGGTGTGGGTGCAAGAGATGGGGACACGAGAGAGGTGTGGGTGCAAGAGATAGAGACACGAGAGAGGTGTGGGTGCAAGAGATGGGGACACGAGAGATGTGTGGGTGCAAGAGATGGGGACATGGGGCAGGTGTGGGTGCAAGAGATGGGGATCGAGAGAGGTGTGGGTGCAAGAGATGGGACACAAGAGAGGTGTGGGTGCAAGAGATGGGGACGCGAGAGGTGTGGGTGCAAGAGATGGGGACATGAGAGAGGTGTGGGTGCAAGAGATGGGGACACGAGAGAGGTGTGGGTGCAAGAGATGGGGACACGAGAGAGGTGTGGGTGCAAGAGATGGGGACATGAGAGAGGTGTGGGTGCAAGAGATGGGGACATGAGAGAGGTGTGGGTGCAAGAGATGGGGATGCGAGAGGTGTGGGTGCAAGAGAATGGGGACGCAAGAGAGGTGTGGGTGCAAGAGATGGGGACACGAGAGAGGTGTGGGTGCAAGAGATGGGGACACGAGAGAGGTGTGGGTGCAAGAGATGGGGACACGAGAGAGGTGTGGGTGCAAGAGATGGGGACACGAGAGAGGTGTGGGTGCAAGAGATGGGGACATGAGAGAGGTGTGGGTGCAAGAGATGGGGACACAAGAGAGGTGTGGATGCAAGAGATGTGGTCATGAGAGTGGTGTGGGTGCAAGAGATGAGGACACAAGAGAGGTGTGGGTGCAAGAGATGGGGACACGACAGAGGTGTGGGTGCAAGAGATGGAAACACGAGAGAGGTGTGGGTGCAAGAGATGGGGACATGAGAGAGGTGTGGGTGCAAGAGATGGGGACATGAGAGAGGTGTGGGTGCAAGAGATGGGGACGTGAGAGAGGTGTGGGTGCAAGAGATGGGGACACAAGAGAGGTGTGGGTGCAAGAGATGGGGACACGAGAGAGGTGTGGGTGCAAGAGATGGGGACACGAGAGAGGTGTGGGTGCAAGAGAATGGGGACACGAGAGAGGTGTGGGTGCAAGAGATGGGGACATGAGAGAGGTGTGGGTGCAAGAGATGGGGACACGAGAGAGGTGTGGGTGCAAGAGATGGGGACACGAGAGAGGTGTGGGTGCAAGAGATGGGGACACGAGAGAGGTGTGGGTGCAAGAGATGGGGACATGAGAGAGGTGTGGGTGCAAGAGATGGGGACACGAGAGAGGTGTGGGTGCAAGAGATGGGGACACGAGAGAGGTGTGGGTGCAAGAGATGGGGACACAAGAGAGGTGTGGGTGCAAGAGATGGGGACACGAGAGAGGTGTGAGTGCAAAAGATGGGGACGTGAGAAAGGTGTGAGTGCAAGAGATGGGGACACAAGAGAGGTGTGGGTGCAAGAGATGGGGACACGAGAGAGGTGTGGGTGTAGAGATGGGGACACAGAGAGGTGTGAGTGCAAAAGATGGGGACACGAGAGAGGTGTGAGTGCAAGAGATGGGGACACGAGAGAGGTGTGGGTGCAAGAGATGGGGACACGAGAGGTGTGGGTGCAAGAGATGGGGACACGAGAGAGGTGTGGGTGCAAGAGATGGGGACATGAGAGAGGTGTGGGTGCAAGAGATGGGGATGCAAGAGAGGTGTGGGTGCAAGAGATGGGAAGCAAGAGAGGTGTGGGTGCAAGAGATGGGGACACGAGAGAGGTGTGGGTGCAAGAGATGGGGACATGAGAGAGGTGTGGGTGCAAGAGATGGGGACACGAGAGGGTGTGGGTGCAAGAGATGGGGACACGAGAGAGGTGTGGGTGCAAGAGATTGGGACACGAGAGAGGTGTGGGTGCAAGAGATGGGGACACGAGAGAGGTGTGGGTGCAAGAGATGGGGAGGCGAGATAGGTGTGGGTGCAAGAGATGGGGACACAAGAGAGGTGTGGGTGCAAGAGATGGGGACACAAGAGAGGTGTGGGTGCAAGAGATCGGGACACGAGAGAGGTGCGGGTGCAAGAGATGGGGACGCGAGAAAGGTGTGGGTGTAAGATGGGGACACGAGAGAGGTGTGGGTGCAAGAGATGGGGACACGAGAGAGGTGTGGGTGTAAGAGATGGTGTCACGAGAGAGGTGTGAGTGCAAAAGATGGGGACATGAGAGAGGTGTGAGTGCAAAAGATGGGGACACGAGAGAGGTGTGGGTGCAAGAGATGGGGACGCAAGAGGTGTGGATGCAAAAGATGGGGCACGAGAGAGGTGTGGATGCAAAAGATGGGGACATGAGAGAGGTGCGGGTGCAAGAGATGGGGACACGAGAGAGGTGTGGGTGCAAGAGATGGGGACACAAGAGGTTTGGGTGTAAGAGATGGGGACATTAAAGGTGTGGGTTCAAGAGATGGGGACACGAGAGAGGTGTGGGTTCAAGAGATGGGGACACAAGAGAGGTGTGGGTGCAAGAGATGGGGACACAAGAGAGGTGTGGGTGCAAGAAATGGGGACACGAGAGAGGTGTGGGTGCAAGACATGGGGAGGCGAGATAGGTGTGGGTGCAAGAGATGGGGACACGAGAGAGGTGTGGGTGCAAGAGATGGGGACATGAGATAGGTGTGGGTGCAAGAGATGGGGTCATGAGAGAGGTGTGGGTGCAAGAGATGGAGACACAAGAGAGGTGTGGGTTCAAGAGATGGGGACACGAGAGAGGTGTGGGTGCAAAAGATGGGGACGCGAGAGTGGTGTGGGTGCAAGAGATGAGGACACGAGAGAGGTGTGGGTGCAAGAGTTGGGGACACGATAGAGGTGTGGGTGCAAGAGATGGGGACAGGAGAGAGGTGTGGGTGCAAGAGATGGGGACACGAGAGAGGTGTGGGTGCAAGAGATGGGGACATAGAGAGGTGTGGGTGCAAGAGATGGGGACATGAGAGAGGTGTGGGTGCAAGAGATGGGGATGCAAGAGAGGTGTGGGTGCAAGAGAATGGGGACACAAGAGAGGTGTGGGTGCAAGAGATGGGGACAGAGAGAGGTGTGGGTGCAAGAGATGGGGACACAAGAGAGGTGTGGGTGCAAGAGATGGGGACACGAGAGAGGTGTGAGTGCAAGAGATGGGGACACAAGAGAGGTGTGGGTGCAAGCGATGGGGACATGAGAGGTGTGAGTGCAAAAGATGGGGATTCAAGAGAGGTGTGGATACAAGAGATGGGGTCATGAGAGTGGTGTGGGTGCAAGAGATGAGGACACGAGAGAGGTGTGGGTGCAAGAGATGGGGACACGAGAGAGGTGTGGGTGCAAGAGATGGAAACACGAGAGAGGTGTGGGTGCAAGAGATGGGGACATGAGAGAGGTGTGGGTGCAAGAGATGGGGACATGGGAGAGGTGTGGGTGCAAGAGATGGGGATGTGAGAGAGGTGTGGGTGCAAGAGAATGGGACACAAGAGAGGTGTGGGTGCAAGAGATGGGGACGCGAGAGAGGTGTGGGTGCAAGAGATGGGGACGCGAGAGAGGTGTGGGTGCAAGAGAATGGGACACAAGAGAGGTGTGGGTGCAAGAGATGGGGACACGAGAGAGGTGTGGGTGCAAGAGATGGGGACACGAGAGAGGTGTGGGTGCAAGAGATGGGGACACGAGAGGTGTGGGTGCAAGAGATGGGGACATGAGAGAGGTGTGGGTGCAAGAGATGGGGACACGAGAGAGGTGTGGGTGCAAGAGATGGGGACGCGAGAGGTGTGGATGCAAGAGATGGGGACACGAGAGAGGTGTGGATGCAAGAGATGGGGACATGAGAGAGGTGTGGGTGCAAGAGATGGGGACACGAGAGAGGTGTGGGTGCAAGAGATGGGGACACGAGAGAGGTGTGGGTGCAAGAGATGGGGACACAGAGAGGTGTGGGTGCAAGAGATGGGGACATGAGAGAGGTGTGGGTGCAAGAGATGGGGACACCAGAGAGGTGTGGGTACAAGAGATGGGGACACAAGAGAGGTGTAGGTGCAAGAGATGGGGACACAAGAGAGGTGTGGGTGCAAGAGATAGCGACACAAGAGAGGTGCGGGTGCAAGAGATGGGGACACGAGAGAGGTGTGGGTGCAAGAGATGGGGACGCGAGAGGTGTGGATGCAAAAGATGGGGGCACGAGAGAGGTGTGGGTGCAAGAGATGAGGACACGAGAGAGGTGTGGGTGCAAGCGATGGGGACATGAGAGAGGTGTGGGTGCAAGAGATGGGGACACAAGAGAGGTGTGGGTGCAAGAGATGGGGACACGAGAGAGGTGTGGGTGCAAGAGATGGGGACACGAGAGAGGTGTGGGTGCAAGAGATGGGGACACGAGAGAGGTGTGGATACAAGAGATGGGGTCATGAGAGTGGTGTGGGTGCAAGAAATGGGGACATTAAAGATGTGGGTGCAAGAGATGGGAACACGAGAGGTTTGGGTGTAGAGATGGGGACATAAGAGAGGTGTGGGAGTAAGAGATGGGGACATGAGAGAGGTGTGTGTGGAAGAGATGGGGACATGAGAGAGGTGTGGGTGCAAGAGATGGGGACATGGGAGAGGTGTGGGTGCAAGAAATAGGGATGCGAGAGAGGTGTGGGTGCAAGAGATGGGGACACGAGAGAGGTGTGGGTGCAAGAGATGGAGACACAGAGAGGTGTGGGTTCAAGAGATGGGGACACAGAGAGGTGTGGGTGCAAGAGATGGGGACGCGAGAGTGGTGTTGGTGCAAGAGATGAGGACACGAGAGAGGTGTGGGTGCAAGAGTTGGGGACACTATAGAGGTGTGGGTGCAAGAGATGGGGACACGAGAGAGGTGTGGGTGCAAGAGATGGGGACACGAGAGAGGTGTGGGTGCAAGAGATGGGGACATGAGAGAGGTGTGGGTGCAAGAGATGGGGACATGGGAGAGGTGTGGGTGCAAGAGATGGGGATACAAGAGAGGTGTGGGTGCAAGAGAATGAGGACACAAGAGGTGTGGGTGCAAGAGATGGGGACACGAGAGAGGTGTGGGTGCAAGAGATGGGGACACGAGAGAGGTGTGGGTGCAAGAGATGGGGACACGAGAGGTGTGAGTGCAAGAGATGGGGACACAAGAGAGGTGTGGGTGCAAGCGATGGGGACATGAGAGGTGTGAGTGCAAGAGATGGGGATTCAAGAGGGTGTGGATACAAGAGATGGGGTCATGAGAGTGGTGTGGGTGCAAGAGATGGGGACACGAGAGAGGTGTGGGTGCAAGAGATGGGGACATGAGAGAGGTGTGGGTGCAAGAGATGGAGACACGAGAGAGGTGTGGGTGCAAGAGATGGGGACATGAGAGAGGCGTGGGTGCAAGAGATGGGGACATGAGAGAGGTGTGGGTGCAAGAGATGGGGATGTGAGAGAGGTGTGGGTGCAAGAGAATGGGACACAAGAGAGGTGTGGGTGCAAGAGATGGGGACGCGAGAGAGGTGTGGGTGCAAGAGATGGGGACGCGAGAGAGGAGTGGGTGCAAGAGAATGGGACACAAGAGAGGTGTGGGTGCAAGAGATGGGGACACGAGAGAGGTGTGGGTGCAAGAGATGGGGACACGAGAGAGGTGTGGGTGCAAGCGATGGGGACATGAGAGGTGTGAGTGCAAAAGATGGGGACATGAGAGAGGTGTGAGTGCAAAAGATGGGGACGCGAGAGAGGTGTGGGTGCAAGAGATGGGGACGCGAGAGGTGTGGATGCAAAAGATGGGGCACGAGAGAGGTGTGGATGCAAAAGATGGGGACATGAGAGAGGTGCGGGTGCAAGAGATGGGGACACGAGAGAGGTGTGGGTGCAAGAGATGGGGACCCGATAGAGGTGTGGGTGCAAGAGATGGGGACACAATAGAGGTGTGGGTGCAAGAGATGGGGACATGAGAGAGGTGTGGGTGCAAGAGATGGGGACACAGAGAGGTGTGGGTGCAAGAGATGGGGACACAAGAGAGGTGTGGGTGCAAGAGATGGGGACACAGAGAGGTGTGGGTGCAAGAGATGGGGACACAGAGAGGTGCGGGTGCAAGAGATGGGGACACGAGAGAGGTGTGGGTGCAAGAGATGGGGACGCGAGAGGTGTGGATGCAAAAGATGGGGGCACGAGAGAGGTGTGGGTGCAAGAGATGAGGACACGAGAGAGGTGTGGGTGCAAGCGATGGGGACATGAGAGGTGTGAGTGCAAAAGATGGGGACACAAGAGAGGTGTGGGTGCAAGAGATGGGGACACGAGAGAGGTGTGGGTGCAAGAGATGGGTACACGAGAGAGGTGTGGGTGCAAGAGATGGGGATACGAGAGAGGTGTGGATACAAAGAGATGGGGTCATGAGAGTGGTGTGGGTGCAAGAAATGGGGACATTAAAGATGTGGGTGCAAGAGATGGGAACACAAGAGAGGTTTGGGTGTAAGAGATGTGGACATAAGAGAGGTGTGGGAGTAAGAGATGGGGACATGAGAGAGGTGTGTGTGGAAGAGATGGGGACATGAGAGAGGTGTGGGTGCAAGAGATGGGGACATGGGAGAGGTGTGGGTGCAAGAAATGGGGACACGAGAGAGGTGTGGGTGCAAGAGAATGGGGACACAAGAGAGGTGTGGGTGCAAGAGATGGGGACACGAGAGAGGTGTGGGTGCAAGAGATGGGGACAAGAGAGAGGTGTGGGTGCAAGGGATGGGTAGGCGAGATAAGTGTGGGTGCAAGAGATGGGGACACGAGAGAGGTGTGGGTGCAAGACATGGGGAGGCAAGATAGATGTGGGTGCAAGAGATGGGGACATGAGAGAGGTGTGGGTGCAAGAGATGGGGACGCGAGAGAGGTGTGGGTGCAAGAGATGGGGACACGAGAGAGGTATGTGTGCAAGAGATCGGGACACGAGAGAGGTGTGGGTGCAAGAGATGGGGACACAAGAGAGGTGTGGGTGCAAGAGATCGGGACACAGAGAGGTGCGGGTGCAAGAGATGGGGACGTGAGAGAGGTGTGGGTGTAGAGATGGGGACACGAGAGAGGTATGGGTGCAAGAGATGGGGACACGAGAGAGGTGTGGGTGCAAGAGATGGTGTCACGAGAGAGGTGTGAGTGCAAAGATGGGGACACGAGAGAGGTGTGAGTGCAAAAGATGGGGACGCGAGAGAGGTGTGGGTGCAAGAGATGGGGACGCAAGAGGTGTGGATGCAAAAGATGGGGCACGAGAGAGGTGTGGATACAAAAGTTTCGGACATGAGAGAGGTGCGGGTGCAAGAGATGGGGACACGAGAGAGGTGTGAGTGCAAAATATGGGGACGTGAGAAAGGTGTGAGTGCAAGAGATGGGGACATTAAAGGTGTAGGTTCAAGAGATGGGGACACGAGAGAGGTGTGGGTTCAAGAGATGGGGACACAAGAGAGGTGTGGGTGCAAGAGATGGGGACACGAGAGAGGTGTGGGTGCAAGACATGGGGAGGCGAGATAGGTGTGGGTGCAAGAGATGGGGACACGAGAGAGGTGTGGGTGCAAGAGATGGGGACACGAGAGAGGTGTGGGTGTAAGAGATGGGGACACAAGAGAGGTGCGGGTGCAAGAGATGGGGACACGAGAGGTGTGGGTTCAAGAGATGGGGTCACGGGAGAGGTGTGGGTGTAAGAGATGGGGACACAAGAGAGGTGCGGGTGCAAGAGATGGGGACACGAGAGGTGTGGGTTCAAGAGATGGGGTCACGAGAGAGGTGTGGGTGCAAGAGGGGGACACGAGAGAGGTGTGGGTGCAAGAGAGGGTGACACGAGAGAGGTGTGGGTGCTAGAGATGGGCACACGAGAGAGGTGTGGGTGCAAGAGATGGGGACACGAGAGAGGTGTGGGTGCAAGAGATAGGGATGCGAGAGAGGTGTGGGTGCAAGAGATGGGGACATGAGAGCGGTGTGGGTGCAAGAGATGAGGACACGAGAGAGGTGTGGGTGCAAGAGATAGAGACACGAGAGAGGTGTGGGTGCAAGAGATGGGGACACGAGAGAGGTGTGGGTGCAAGAGATGGGGACATGAGAGAGGTGTGGGTGCAAGAGATGGGGACATGGGAGAGGTGTGGGTGCAAGAGATGGGGACACGAGAGAGGTGTGGGTGCAAGAGATGGGGACATAAGAGAGGTGTGGGTGTAAGAGATGGGGACGCGAGAGAGGTGTGGGTGCAAGAGATGGGGACGCGAGAGGGTGTGGGTGCAAGAGATGGGGACACGAGAGAGGTGTGGGTGCAAGAGATGGGGACACGAGAGGGTGTGGGTGCAAGAGATGGGGACATGAGAGGTGTGGGTGCAAGAGATGGGGACACATGAGAGGTGTGGATGCAAGAGATGGGGACATGAGAGTGGTGTGGGTGCAAGAGATGGGGACACGAGAGAGGTGTGGGTGCAAGAGATGGGGACGCGAGAGAGGTGTGGGTGCAAGAGATGGAGACACAAGAGAGGTGTGGTTGCAAGAGATGGGGACGCGAGAGAGGTGTGGGTGCAAGAGATGGGGACATGAGAGAGGTGTGGGTGCAAGAGATGGGGACATGAGAGAGGTGTGGGTGCAAGAGATTTGGATGCGAGAGAGGTGTGGGTGTAAGATGGGGACACGAGAGAGGTGTGGGTGCAAGAGATGGGGACAAGAGAGAGGTGTATGTGCAAGGGATGGGGAGGCGAGATAGGTGTGGGTGCAAGAGATGGGGACACGAGAGAGGTGTGGGTGCAAGAGATGGGGTCACGAGAGAGGTGTGGGTGCAAGAGATGGAGACACAAGAGAGGTGTGGGTGCAAGAGATGGGGACATGAGAGAGGTGTGGGTGCAAAAGATGGGGACGCATGAAAGGTGTGAGTGCAAGAGATGGGGACATTAAAGGTGTGGGTTCAAGAGATGGGGACACGACAGAGGTGTGGGTTCAAGAGATGGGGACACAAGAGAGGTGTGGGTGCAAGAGATGGGGACACAAGAGAGGTGTGGGTGCAAGAGATGGGGACACGAGAGAGGTGTGGGTGTAAGAGATGGGGACACAGAGAGGTGTAGGGTGCAAGAGATGGGGACACAAGAGAGGTGTGGGTGTAAGAGATGGGGACACGAGAGAGGTGTGGGTGCAAGAGAAGGGGACATGAGAGAGGTGTGGGTTCAAGAGATGGGGACACAAGAGAGGTGTGGGTGCAAGAGATGGGGACACGAGATAGGTGTGGGTGTAAGAGATGAGGACACGAGAGAGGTGCGGGTGCAAGAGATTGGGACACAAGAGGTGTGGGTTCAAGAGATGGGGACACCAGAGAGGTGTGGGTGCAAGAGATGGGGACACAATAGAGGTGTGGGTGCAAGAGATGGGGACACGAGAGAGGTGTGGGTGCAAGAGATGGGGACACGAGAGAGGTGTGGGTGCAAGAGAGGGTGACATGAGAGAGGTGTGGGTGCAAGAGATGGGGACACGAGAGAGGTGTGGGTGCTAGAGATGGGGACACGAGAGAGGTGTGGGTGCAAGAGATGGGGACACGAGAGAGGTGTGGGTGCAAGAGATCGGGATGCGAGAGAGGTGTGGGTGCAAGAGATGGGGTCATGAGAGTGGTGTGGGTGCAAGAGATGAGGACACAAGAGAGGTGTGGGTGCAAGAGATGGGGACACGAGAGAGGTGTGGGTGCAAGAGATGGGGACATGAGAGAGGTGTGGGTGCAAGAGATGGGGACATGGGAGAGGTGTGGGTGCAAGAGATGGGGATGTGAGAGAGGTGTGGGTGCAAGAGATTGGGACACAAGAGAGGTGTGGGTGCAAGAGAATGGGACACAAGAGAGGTGTGGGTGCAAGAGATGGGGACATGAGAGAGGTGTGGGTGCAAGAGATGGGGACACAAGAGGTGTGGGTGCAAGAGATTTGGATGCGAGAGAGGTGTGGGTGTAAGATGGGGACACGAGAGAGGTGTGGGTGCAAGAGATGGGGACAAGAGAGAGGTGTGGGTGCAAGGGATGGGGAGGCGAGATAGGTGTGGGTGCAAGAGATGGGGACACGAGAGAAGTGTGGGTGCAAGACATGGGGAGGCGAGATAGATGTGGGTGCAAGAGATGGGGACATGCGAGAGGTGTGGGTGCAAGAGATGGGGAGGCAAGATAGGTGTGGGTGCAAGAGATGGGGACACGAGAGAGGTGTGGGTGCAAGAGATGGGGACACAAGAGAGGTGTGGGTGCAAGAGATCGGGACACGAGAGAGGTGCGGGTGCAAGAGATGGGGACGCGAGAGAGGTGTGGGTGTAAGATGGGGACATGAGAGAGGTGTGGGTGCAAGAGATGGGGACACGAGAGAGGTGTGGGTGTAAGAGATGGTGTCACAAGAGAGGTGTGAGTGCAAAAGATGGGGACACAAGAGAGGTGTGGGTGCAAGAGATGGGGAGGCGAGATAGGTGTGGGTGCTAGAGATGGGGACACGAGAGAGCTGTGGGTGCAAGAGATGGGGACTCAAGAGAGGTGTGGGTGCAAGAGATCGGGACACGAGAGAGGTGCGGGTGCAAGAGATGGGGGTGCTAGAGAGGTGTGGGTGTAAGATGGGGACATGAGAGAGGTGTGGGTGCAAGAGATAGGGACACGAGAGAGGTGTGGGTGTAAGAGATGGTGTCACGAGAGAGGTGGGAGTGCAAAAGATGGGGACACGAGAGAGGTGTGAGTGCAAAAGATGGGGACGCGAGAGAGGTGTGGGTGCAAGAGATGGGGACACGAGAGGTGTGGATGCAAAAGATGGGGACACGAGAGAGGTGTGGATGCAAAAGATGGGGACATGAGAGAGGTGTGGGTGCAAGAGATGGGGACACGAGTGAGGTGTGGGTGCAAGAGATGGGGACACGAGAGAGGTGTGGGTGCAAGAGATGGGGACACGAGAGAGGTGTGGGTGCAAGAGATGGGGACACGAGAGAGGTGTGGGTGCAAAGAGATGGGGACACGAGAGAGGTGTGGGTGCAAGAGATGGGGACACGAGAGAGGTGTGGGTGCAAGAGATGGGGACATGAGAGAGGTGTGGGTGCAAGAGATGGGGACACGAGTGAGGTGTGGGTGCAAGAGATGGGGACACAAGAGAGGTGTGGGTGCAAGAGATGGGGACATGAGAGAGGTGTGGGTGCAAAAGATGGGGACGCATGAGAGGTGTGGGTGCAAGAGATGGGGACACGAGAGGTGTGGGTTCAAGAGATGGGGACACGAGAGAGGTGTGGGTGCAAGAGATGGGGACACAGAGAGGTGTGGGTGCAAGAGATGGGGACACGAGAGAGGTGTGGGTGCAAGAGATGTGGACACGAGAGAGGTGTGGGTGTAAGAGGGGGACACGAGAGAGGTGTGGGTGCAAGAGAGGGTGACACGAGAGAGGTGTGGGTGCAAGAGATGGGGACACGAGAGAGGTGTGGGTGCAAGAGATGGGGACACGAGAGAGGTGTGGGTGCAAGAGATGGGGATGCGAGAGAGGTGTGGGTGCAAGAGATGGGGACACAAGAGAGGTGTGGGTGCAAGAGATGGGGATGCGAGAGAGGTGTGGGTGCAAGAGATGGGGACGCGAGAGTGGTGTTGGTGCAAGAGATGAGGACACGAGAGAGGTGTGGGTGCAAGAGATGGGGACACGAGAGAGGTGTGGGTGCAAGAGATGGGGACACGAGAGAGGTGTGGGTGCAAGAGATGGGGACACGAGAGAGGGTGTGGGTGCAAGAGATGGGGACATGGGAGAGGTGTGGGTGCAAGAGATGGGGATGCAGAGAGGTGTGGGTGCAAGAGATTGGGATGCGAGAGAGGTGTGGGTGCAGAGATGGGGACACGAGAGAGGTGTGGGTGCAAGAAATGGGGACAAGAGAGAGGTGTGGGTGCAAGAGATGGGGTCACGAGAGAGGTGTGGGTGCAAGAGATGGAGACACAAGAGAGGTGTGGGTGCAAGAGATGGAGACACAAGAGAGGTGTGGGTGCAAGAGATGGGGACATGAGAGAGGTGTGGGTGCAAAAGATGGGGACGCATGAAAGGTGTGAGTGCAAGAGGGACATTAAAGGTGTGGGTTCAAGAGATGGGGACACGACAGTAGTAGGGTTGGTTCAAGAGATGGGGACACAAGAGAGGTGTGGGTGCAAGAGATGGGGACACAAGAGAGGTGTGGGTGCAAGAGATGGGGACACGAGAGAGGTGTGGGTGTAAGAGATGGGGACACGAGAGAGGTGTGGGTGCAAGAGATGGGGACACAAGAGAGGTGTGGGTGTAAGAGATGGGGACACGAGAGAGGTGTGGGTGCAAGAGATGGGGACATGAGAGAGGTGTGGGTTCAAGAGATGGGGACACAAGAGAGGTGTGGGTGCAAGAGATGGGGACACGTGAGAGGTGTGGGTGTAAGAGATGGGGACACGAGAGGTGTGGGTTCAAGAGATGGGGACACCAGAGAGGTGTGGGTGCAAGAGATGGGGACACAAGAGAGGTGTGGGTGCAAGAGATGGGGACACGAGAGAGGTGTGGGTGCAAGAGATGGGGACACGAGAGAGGTGTGGGTGCAAGAGATGGGGACACAAGAGGTGTGGGTTCAAGAGATGGGGACACGAGAGAGGTGTGGGTGCAAGAGATGTGGACACAAGAGAGGTGTGGGTGCAAGAGATGGGGACACGAGAGAGGTGTGGGTGCAAGAGATGGGGACACGAGAGAGGTGTGGGTGCAAGAGATGGGGACATGAGAGGTGTGAGTGCAAGAGATGGGGACACAAGAGAGGTGTGGATGCAAGAGATGGGGTCATGAGAGTGGTGTGGGTGCAAGAGATAGGGACACAAGAGAGGTGTGGGTGCAAGAGATGGGGACACGAGAGAGGTGTGGGTGCAAGAGATGGAGACACGAGAGAGGTGTGGGTGCAAGAGATGGGGACATGAGAGAGGTGTGGGTGCAAGAGATGGGGACATGGGAGAGGTGTGGGTGCAAGAGATGGGGATGCGAGAGAGGTGTGGGTGCAAGAGAATGGGACACAAGAGAGGTGTGGGTGCAAGAGATGGGGACGCAAGAGAGGTGTGGGTGCAAGAGATGGGGACGCGAGAGAGGTGTGGGTGCAAGAGAATGGGACACAAGAGAGGTGTGGGTGCAAGAGATGGGGACATGAGAGAGGTGTGGGTGCAAGAGATGGGGACACAAGAGGTGTGGGTGCAAGAGATTTGGATGCGAGAGAGGTGTGGGTGTAAGATGGGGACACGAGAGAGGTGTGGGTGCAAGAGATGGGGACAAGAGAGAGGTGTGGGTGCAAGGGATGGGTAGGCGAGATAAGTGTGGGTGCAAGAGATGGGGACACGAGAGAGGTGTGGGTGCAAGACATGGGGAGGCGAGATAGATGTGGGTGCAAGAGATGGGGACATGAGAGAGGTGTGGGTGCAAGAGATGGGGACATGAGAGATGTGTGGGTGTAAGAGATGGTGTCACAAGAGAGGTGTGAGTGCAAAAGATGGGGACACAAGAGAGGTGTGGGTGCAAGAGATGGGGACACGAGAGAGGTGTGGGTGCAAGAGATGGGGAGGCGAGATAGGTGTGGGTGCTAGAGATGGGGACACGAGAGAGTTGTGGGTGTAAGAGATGGTGTCACGAGAGAGGTGTGAGTGCAAAAGATGGGGACACGAGAGAGGTGTGAGTGCAAAAGATGGGGACGCGAGAGAGGTGTGGGTGCAAGAGATGGGGACGCAAGAGGTGTGGATGCAGAAGATGGGGACATGAGAGAGGTGTGGATGCAAAGATGGGGACATGAGAGAGGTGCGGGTGCAAGAGATGGGGACACGAGAGAGGTGTGGGTGCAAGAGATGGGGACACGAGAGAGGTGTGAGTGCAAGAGATGGGGACACTAGAAGGTGTGGGTTCAAGAGATGGGGACACGAGAGAGGTGTGGGTTCAAGAGATGGGGACACAAGAGAGGTGTGGGTGCAAGAGATGGGGACACAGAGAGGTGTGTGTGCAAGAGATGGGGACACGAGAGAGGTGTGGGTGCAAGACATGGGGACGCGAGATAGGTGTGGGTGCAAGAGATGGGGACACGAGAGAGGTGTGGGTGCAAGAGATGGGGACATGAGAGAGGTGTGGGTGCAAGAGATGGGGTCACGAGAGAGGTGTGGGTGCAAGAGATGGAGACACAAGAGAGGTGTGGGTGCAAGAGATGGGGACATGAGAGAGGTGTGGGTGCAAAAGATGGGGACGCATGAAAGGTGTGAGTGCAAGAGATGGGGACATTAAAGGTGTGGGTTCAAGAGATGGGGACACGATAGAGGTGTGGGTTCAAGAGATGGGGACACAAGAGAGGTGTGGGTGCAAGAGATGGGGACACGAGAGAGGTGCGGGTGCAAGAGATGGGGACACGAGAGAGGTGTGGGTGCAAGAGATGGGGACATGAGAGAGGTGTGGGTGCAAGAGATGGGGACACAAGAGAGGTGTGGGTGCAAGAGATGGGGACACGAGAGAGGTGTGGGTGCAAGAGATGGGGACATGAGAGAGGTGTGGGTTCAAGAGATGGGGACACAAGAGAGGTGTGGGTGCAAGAGATGGGGACACGAGAGAGCTGTGGGTGTAAGAGATGGGGACGCGAGAGAGGTGTGGGTGCAAGAGATGGGGACATGAGAGAGGTGTGGGTTCAAGAGATGGGGACACGAGAGAGGTGTGGGTTCAAGAGATGGGGACACCAGAGAGGTGTGGGTGCAAGAGATGGGGACACGAGAGAGGTGTGGGTGCAAGAGGGGGACACGAGAGAGGTGTGGGTGCAAGAGAGGGTGACATGAGAGAGGTGTGGGTGCAAGAGATGGGGACACGAGAGAGGTGTGGGTGCTAGAGATGGGGACACGAGAGAGGTGTGGGTGCAAGAGATGGGGACACGAGAGAGGTGTGGGTGCAAGAGATAGGGATGCAAGAGAGGTGTGGGTGCAAGAGATGGGGTCATGAGAGTGGTGTGGGTGCAAGAGATGAGGACACGAGAGAGGTGTGGGTGCAAGAGATGGGGACACGAGAGAGGTGTGGGTGCAAGAGATGGGGACATGAGAGAGGTGTGGGTGCAAGAGATGGGGACATGAGAGAGGTGTGGGTGCAAGAGATGGGGATCACGAGAGGTGTGGGTGCAAGAGATGGGACACAAGAGAGGTGTGGGTGCAAGAGATGGGGACACGAGAGAGGTGTGGGTGCAAGAGATGGGGACACGAGAGAGGTGTGGGTGCAAGAGATGGGACACAGAGAGATGTGGGTGCAAGAGATGGGGACATTAGAGAGGTGTGGGTGCAAGAGATGGGGACACGAAGAGGTGTGGGTGCAAGAGATGTGGATGCGAGAGAGGTGTGGGTGTAAGATGGGGACACGAGAGAGGTGTGGGTGCAAGAGATGGGGACAAGAGAGAGGTGTGGGTGCAAGAGATGGGGACGCGAGATAGGTGTGGGTGCAAGAGATGGGGACACGAGAGAGGTGTGGGTGCAAGACATGGGGAGGCGAGATAGATGTGGGTGCAAGAGATGGGGACATGCGAGAGGTGTGGGTGCAAGAGATGGGGAGGCAAGAGAGGTGTGGGTGCAAGAGATGGGGACACGAGAGAGGTGTGGGTGCAAGAGATGGGGACACAAGAGAGGTGTGGGTGCAAGAGATCGGGACACGAGAGAGGTGCGGGTGCAAGAGATGGGGACACGAGATAGGTGTGGGTGTAAGAGATGAGGACATGAGAGAGGTGCGGGTGCAAGAGATGGGGACACGAGAGAGGTGTGGGTGTAAGAGATGGGGACACAAGAGAGGTGTGAGTGCAAGAGATGGGGACACAAGAGAGATGTGGGTGCAAGAGATGGGGACACGAGAGAGGTGTGGGTGTAAGAGATGGTGAGGTGAGATAGGTGTGGGTGCAAGAGATGGGGACACGAGAGAGGTGTGGGTGCAAGAGATGGGGACTCAAGAGAGGTGTGGGTGCAAGAGATCGGGACACGAGAGAGGTGCGGGTGCAAGAGATGGGGATGCTAGAGAGGTGTGGGTGTAAGATGGGGACATGAGAGAGGTGTGGGTGCAAGAGATAGGGACACGAGAGAGGTGTGGGTGTAAGAGATGGTGTCACGAGAGAGGTGTGAGTGCAAAAGATGGGGACACGAGAGAGGTGTGAGTGCAAAAGATGGGGACGCGAGAGAGGTGTGGATGCAAGAGATGGGGACACGAGAGGTGTGGATGCAAAAGATGGGGACACAAGAGAGGTGTGGATGCAAAAGATGGGGACACAAGAGAGGTGTGGATGCAAAAGATGGGGACATGAGAGAGGTGCGGGTGCAAGAGATGTGGACACGAGAGAGTGTGAGTGCAAAAGATGCGGACGTTAGAAAGGTGTGAGTGCAAGAGATGGGGACATTAAAGGTGTAGGTTCAAGAGATGGGGACACGAGAGAGGTGTGGGTTCAAGAGATGGGGACACAAGAGAGGTGTGGGTGCAAGAGATGGGGACACAAGAGAGGTGTGTGTGCAAGAGATGGGGACACGAGAGAGGTGTGGGTGCAAGACATGGGGAGGCGAGATAGGTGTGGGTGCAAGAGATGGGGACACGAGAGAGGTGTGGGTGCAAGAGATGGGGACACAAGAGAGGTGTGGGTGCAAGAGATGGGGACATGAGAGAGGTGTGGGTGCAAGAGATGGGGACGCATGAGAGGTGTGAGTGCAAGAGATGGGGACATTAAGAGGTGTGGGTTCAAGAGATGCGGACACGATGAGAGGTGTGGGTTCAAGAGATGGGGACACAAGAGAGGTGTGGGTGCAAGAGATGGGGACACAGAGAGGTGTGGGTGCAAGAGATGGGGACACGAGAGAGGTGTGGGTGCAAGAGATGGGGACACGAGAGAGGTGTGGGTGCAAGAGATGGGGACACAAGAGAGGTGTGGGTGTAAGAGATGGGGACATGAGAGAGGTGTGGGTGCAAGAGATGGGGACATGAGAGAGGTGTGGGTTCAAGAGATGGGGACACGAGAGAGGTGTGGGTGCAAGAGATGGGGACACGAGAGAGGTGTGGGTGTAAGAGATGGGGACACGAGAGAGGTGCGGGTGCAAGAGATGGGGACACGAGAGGTGTGGGTTCAAGAGATGGGGACAACAGAGAGGTGTGGGTTCAAGAGATGGGGACACAAGAGAGGTGTGGGTGTAAGAGATGGGGACGCGAGAGAGGTGTGGGTGCAAGAGATGGGGACATGTGAGAGGTGTGGGTTCAAGAGATGGGGACACGAGAGAGGTGTGGGTACAAGATATGGGGACATGAGAGAGGTGTGGGTGCAAGAGATGGGGACACGAGAGAGGTGCGGGTGCAAGAGATGGGGACACGAGAGGTGTGGGTTCAAGAGATGGGGACACCAGAGAGGTGTGGGTGCAAGAGATGGGGACACAAGAGAGGTGTGGGTGCAAGAGATGGGGACACAGAGAGGTGTGGGTGCAAGAGATGGGGACACGAGAGAGGTGTGGGTGCAAGAGATGGGTGACACGAGAGAGGTGTGGGTTGCAAGAGATGGGGACACGAGAGAGGTGTGGGTGCAAGAGATGGGGACACGGAGAGGTGTGGGTGCAAGAGATGGGGACACGAGAGAGGTGTGGGTGCAAGAGATGGGGACGCAAGAGAGGTGTGGGTGCAAGAGATGGGGACATGAGAGTGGTGTGGGTGCAAGAGATGGGGACACGAGAGAGGTGTGGGTGCAAGAGATGGGGACACGAGAGAGGTGTGGGTGCAAGAGATGGGGACATGAGAGAGGTGTGGGTGCAAGAGATGGGGACATGAGAGAGGTGTGGGTGCAAGAGATGGGGACACGAGAGAGGTGTGGGTGCAAGAGAATGGGACACAAGAGAGGTGTGGGTGCAAGAGATGGGGACACGAGAGAGGTGTGGGTGCAAGAGATGGGGACACGAGAGAGGTGTGGGTGCAAGAGAATGGGACACAAGAGAGGTGTGGGTGCAAGAGATGGGGACATGAGAGAGGTGTGGGTGCAAGAGATGGGGACACAAGAGGTGTGGGTACAAGAGATTTGGATGCGAGAGATGTGTGGGTGTAAGATGGGGACACGAGAGAGGTGTGGGTGCAAGAGATGGGGACAAGAGAGAGGTGTGGGTGCAAGGGATGGGGAGGCGAGATAGGTGTGGGTGCAAGAGATGGGGACACGAGAGAGGTGTGGGTGCAAGACATGGGGAGGTGAGATAGATGTGGGTGCAAGAGATGGGGACATGCGAGAGGTGTGGGTGCAAGAGATGGGGAGGCAAGATAGGTGTGGGTGCAAGAGATGGGGACATGAGAGAGGTGTGGGTGCAAGAGATGGGGACACAGGAGAGGTGTGGGTGCAAGAGATCGGGACACAAGAGAGGTGTGGGTGCAAGATATGGGGACACGAGACAGGTGTGGGTGTAAGATGGGGACATGAGAGAGGTGTGGGTGCAAGAGATGGGGACACGAGAGGTGTGGGTGCAAGAGATGGGGACACGAGAGAGGTGTGGGTGCAAGAGATGGGGACACAAGAGAGGTGTGGGTGCAAGAGATGGGGACACGAGAGAGGTGTGGGTGCAAGAGATGGGGAGGCGAGATAGGTGTGGGTGCTAGAGATGGGGACACGAGAGAGGTGTGGGTGCAAGAGATGGGGACTCAAGAGAGGTGTGGGTGCAAGAGATCGGGACACGAGAGAGGTGCGGGTGCAAGAGATGGGGATGCTAGAGAGGTGTGGGTGTAAGATGGGGACATGAGAGAGGTGTGGGTGCAAGAGATAGGGACACGAGAGAGGTGTGGGTGTAAGAGATGGTGTCACGAGAGAGGTGTGAGTGCAAAGATGGGGACACGAGAGAGGTGTGAGTGCAAAAGATGGGGACGCAGAGAGGTGTGGATGCAAGAGATGGGGACACGAGAGGTGTGGATGCAAGAGATGGGGACACGAGAGAGGTGTGGATGCAAAAGATGGGGACATGAGAGGTGAGGGTGCAAGAGATGGGGACACGAGAGAGGTGTGAGTGCAAAAGATGGGGACGTTAGAAAGGTGTGAGTGCAAGAGATGGGGACATTAAAGGTGTTGGTTCAAGAGATGGGGACACGAGAGGTGTGGGTTCAAGAGATGGGGACACAAGAGGTGTGGGTGCAAGAGATGGGGACACAAGAGAGGTGTGTGTGCAAGAGATGGGGACACGAGAGAGGTGTGGGTGCAAGACATGGGGAGCGAGATGAGGTGTGGGTGCAAGAGATGGGGACACGAGAGAGGTGTGGGTGCAAGACATGGGGACAGCGAGAGAGATGTGGGTGCAAGAGATGGGGACATGCGAGAGGTGTGGGTGCAAGAGATGGGGAGGCAAGAGAGGTGTGGGTGCAGAGATGGGGACACGAGAGAGGTGTGGGTGCAAGAGATGGGGACACAAGAGAGTGTGGGTGCAAGAGATCGGGGACACGAGAGAGGTGCGGGTGCAAGATGATGGGGATGCGAGACAGGTGTGGGTGTAAGATGGGGACATGAGAGAGGTGTGGGTGCAAGAGATGGGGACACGAGAGAGGTGTGGGTGCAAGAGATGGGGACACAAAGAGGTGTGAGTGCAAGAGATGGGGACACAAGCGAGATGTGGGTGCAAGAGATGGGGACACGAGAGAGGTGTGGGTGCAAGAGATGGGGAGGCGAGATAGGTGTGGGTGCTAGAGATGGGGACACGAGAGAGGTGTGGGTGCAAGAGATGGGGACTCAAGAGAGGTGTGGGTGCAAGAGATCGGGACACGAGAGAGGTGCAGGTGCAAGAGATGGGGATGCTAGAGAGGTGTGGGTGTAAGAGATGGGGACATGAGAGAGGTGTGGGTGCAAGAGATAGGGACACGAGAGAGTGTGGGTGCAAGAGATGGTGTCAAGGAGAGGTGTGAGTGCAAGAGATGGGGACACAAGAGAGGTGTGGGTGCAAGAGATGGGGACACGGAGAGGTGTGGATGCAAGAGATGGGGACACGAGAGGTGTGGATGCAAAAGATGGGGACACTGAGAGAGGTGTGGATGCAAGAGATGGGGACATGAGAGAGGTGTGGGTGCAAGAGATGGGGACACAGAGAGGTGTGGGTGCAAGAGATGGGGACACGAGAGGTGTGGATGCAAAAGATGGGGACACGAGAGAGGTGTGGATGCAAAATATGGGGACACAAGAGAGGTGTGGGTGCAAGAGATGTGGACACAAGAGAGGTGTGGGTGCAAGAGATGGGGACATGAGAGGTGTGGGTGCAAGACATGGGGACGCGAGATAGGTGTGGGTGCAAGAGATGGGGATCACGAGAGAGGTGTGGGTGCAAGAGATGGAGACACGAGAGAGGTGTGGGTGCAAGAGATGGGGACATGAGAGAGGTGTGGGTGCAAAAGATGGGAGGCATGAGAGAGGTGTGAGTGCAAGAGATGGGGACATTAAAGGTGTGGGTTCAAGAGATGGGGACATGAGAGAGGTGTGGGTTCAAGAGATGGGGACACAAGAGAGGTGTGGGTGCAAGAGATGGGGACACAAGAGAGGTGTGGGTGCAAGAGATGGGGACACAAGAGAATTGTGGGTGTAAGAGATGGGGACACGAGAGAGGTGTGGGTTCAAGAGATGGGGACACAAGAGAGGTGTGGGTGTAAGAGATGGGGACATGAGAGAGGTGTGGGTGCAAGAGATGGGGACATGAGAGAGGTGTGGGTTCAAGAGATGGGGACACAAGAGAGGTGTGGGTGCAAGAGATGGGGACACGAGAGGTGTGGGTTCAAGAGATGGGGACAACAGAGAGGTGTGGGTTCAAGAGATGGGGACACAAGAGAGGTGTAGGTGCAAGAGATGGGGACACAAGAGAGGTGTGGGTGTAAGAGATGGGGACGCGAGAGAGGTGTGGGTGCAAGAGATGGGAACATGTGAGAGGTGTGGGTTCAAGAGATGGGGACACGAGAGAGGTGTGGGTACAAGATATGGGGACATGAGAGAGGTGTGGGTGCAAGAGATGGGGTCACGAGAGAGGTGCGGGTGCAAGAGATTGGGACACGAGAGGTGTGGGTTCAAGAGATAGGGACACCAGAGAGGTGTGGGTGCAAGAGATGGGGACACAATAGAGGTGTGGGTGCAAGAGATGGGGACACAAGAGAGGTGTGGGTGCAAGAGATGGGGACACAAGAGAGGTGTGGGTGCTAGAGATAGGGACACGAGAGAGGTGTGGGTGCAAGAGATGTGGACACGAGAGAGGTGTGGGTGCAAGAGATAGGGATGCAAGAGAGGTGTGGGTGCAAGAGATGGGGTTATGAGAGTGGTGTGGGTGCAAGAGATGAGGACACGAGAGAGGTGTGGGTGCAAGAGATGGGGACACGAGAGAGGTGTGGGTGCAAGAGATGGGGACATGAGAGATGTGTGGGTGCAAGAGATGCGGACATGGGAGAGGTGTGGGTGCAAGAGATGGGGATGCGAGAGAGGTGTGGGTGCAAGAGAATGGGACACAAGAGAGGTGTGGGTGCAAGAGATGGGGACGCGAGAGAGGTGTGGGTGCAAGAGATGGGGACGCGAGAGAGGTGTGGGTGCAAGAGAATGGGACACAAGAGAGATGTGGGTGCCAGAGATGGGGAAATGAGAGAGGTGTGGGTGCAAGAGATGGGGACACAAGAGGTGTGGGTGCAAGAGATTTGGATGCGAGAGAGGTGTGGGTGTAAGATGGGGACACGAGAGAGGTGTGGGTGCAAGAGATGGGGACAAGAGAGGTGTGGGTGCAAGGGATGGGGAGCGAGATAGGTGTGGGTGCAAGAGATGGGGACACGAGAGAGTGTGGGTGCAAGACATGGGGAGGCGAGATAGATGTGGGTGCAAGAGATGGGGACATGCGAGAGGTGTGGGTGCAAGAGATGGGGTGGCAAGATAGGTGTGGGTGCAAGAGATGGGGACACAAGAGAGGTGTGGGTGCAAGAGATGGGGACACAGGAGAGGTGTGGGTGCAAGAGATCGGGACACAAGAGAGGTGTGGGTGCAAGATATGGGGACGCGAGACAGGTGTGGGTGTAAGATGGGGACATGAGAGAGGTGTGGGTGCAAGAGATGGGGACACGAGAGAGGTGTGGGTGTAAGAGATGGTGTCACAAGAGAGGTGTGAGTGCAAAAGATGGGGACACAAGAGAGGTGTGGGTGCAAGAGATGGGGACACGAGAGAGGTGTGGGTGCAAGAGATGGGGAGGCGAGATAGGTGTGGGTGCTAGAGATGGGGACACGAGAGAGTTGTGGGTGCAAGAGATGGGGACTCAAGAGAGGTGTGGGTGCAAGAGATCGGGACACGAGAGAGGTGCGGGTGCAAGAGATGGGGATGCTAGAGAGGTGTGGGTGTAAGATGGGGACATGAGAGAGGTGTGGGTGCAAGAGATAGGGACACGAGAGAGGTGTGGGTGTAAGAGATGGTGTCACGAGAGAGGTGTGAGTGCAAAAGATGGGGACACGAGAGAGGTGTGAGTGCAAAAGATGGGGACGCGAGAGAGGTGTGGGTGCAAGAGATGGGGACACGAGAGAGGTGTGGGTGCAAGACATGGGGAGGCGAGATAGGTGTGGGTGCAAGAGATGGGGTCACGAGAGAGGTGTGGGTGCAAGAGATGGAGACACAAGAGAGGTGTGGGTGCAAGAGAGGGGGACATGAGAGAGGTGTGGGTGCAAAAGATGGGGACGCATGAAAGGTGTGAGTGCAAGAGATGGGGACATTAAAGGTGTGGGTTCAAGAGATGGGGACACGATAGAGGTGTGGGTTCAAGAGATGGGGACACAAGAGAGGTGTGGGTGCAAGAGATGGGGACATAGAGAGGTGTGGGTGCAAGAGATGGGGACACGAGAGAGGCTGTGGGTGTAAGAGATGGGGACACGAGAGAGGTGTGGGTGCAAGAGATGGGGACACAAGAGAGGTGTGGGTGTAAGAGATGGGGACATGAGAGAGGTGTGGGTGCAAGAGATGGGGACATGAGAGAGGTGTGGGTTCAAGAGATGGGGACACAAAAGAGGTGTGGGTGCAAGAGATGGGGACACGAGAGAGGTGTGGGTGTAAGAGATGGGGACATGAGAGAGGTGCAGGTGCAAGAGATGAGGACACGAGAGGTGTGGGTTCAAGAGATGGGGACAACAGAGAGGTGTGGGTGCAAGAGATGGGGACACAAGAGAGGTGAGGGTGCAAGAGATGGGGACACGAGAGAGGTGTGAGTGCAAGAGATGGGGACATGAGAGAGGTGTGGGTGTAAGAGGGGGACACAAGAGAGGTGTGGTGCAAGAGAGGGTGACACGAGAGAGGTGTGGGTGCTAGAGATGGGGACACGAGAGAGGTGTGGGTGCAAGAGATGGGGACACGAGAGAGGTGTGGGTGCAAGAGATAGGGATGCGAGAGAGGTGTGGGTGCAAGAGATGGGGACACGAGAGAGGTGTGGGTGCAAGAGATAGGGATGCGAGAGAGGTGTGGGTGCAAGAGATGGGGACGTGAGAGTGGTGTGGGTGCAAGAGATGAGGACACGAGAGAGGTGTGGAGTGCAAGAGATGGGGACACGAGAGGTGTGGGTGCAAGAGATGGGGACAGGAGAGAGGTGTGGGTGCAAGAGATAGGGACACGAGAGAGGTGTGGGTGCAAGAGATGGGGACATGGGAGAGGTGTGGGTGCAAGAGATAGGGATGCAAGAGAGGTGTGGGTGAAAGAGAATAGGACGCAAGAGAGGTGTGGGTGCAAGAGATGGGGACATGAGAGAGGTGTGGGTGCAAGAGATGGGGACACAAGAGGTGTGGGTGCAAGAGATTTGGATGCGAGAGAGGTGTGGGTGTAAGATGGGGACACGAGAGAGGTGTGGGTGCAAGAGATGGGGACAAGAGAGAGGTGTGGGTGCAAGAGATGGGGTCACGAGAGAGGTGTGGGTGCAAGAGATGGAGACACAAGAGAGGTGTGGGTGCAAGAGATGGGGACATGAGAGAGGTGTGGGTGCAAAAGATGGGGACGCATGAAAGGTGTGAGTGCAAGAGATGGGGACGTTAAAGGTGTGGGTTCAAGAGATGGGGACACGATAGAGGTGTGGGTTCAAGAGATGGGGACACAAGAGAGGTGTGGGTGCAAGAGATGGGGACACAAGAGAGGTGTGGGTGCAAGAGATGGGGACACGAGAGAAGTGTGGTTGTAAGAGATGGGGACACGAGAGAGGTGTGGGTGCAAGAGATGGGGACCCAAGAGAGGTGTGGGTGTAAGAGATGGGGACACGAGAGAGGTGTGGGTGCAAGAGATGGGGACATGAGAGAGGTGTGGGTTCAAGAGATGGGGACAGAAGAGAGGTGTGGGTGCAAGAGATGGGGACATGAGAGAGGTGTGGGTGTAAGAGATGGGGACACGAGAGGTGTGGGTTCAAGAGATGGGGACACAGAGAGGTGTGGGTGCAAGAGATGGGGACACAATAGAGGTGTGGGTGCAAGAGATGGGGACACGAGAGGGTGTGGGTGCAAGAGATGGGGACATGAGAGAGGTGTGGGTGCAAGAGATGGGGACACGAGAGGGTGTGGGTGCAAGAGATGGGGACACGAGAGAGGTGTGGGTGCAAGAGATGGGGACACGAGAGGTGTGGGTTCAAGAGATGGGGACACCAGAGAGGTGTGGGTGCAAGAGATGGGGACACAATAGAGGTGTGGGTGCAAGAGATGGGGACACGAGAGAGGTGTGGGTGCAAGAGATGGGGACACGAGAGAGGTGTGGGTGTAAGATGGGGACACGAGAGAGGTGTGGGTGCAAGAGAGGGTGACACGAGGGAGGTGTGGGTGCAAGAGATGGGGACACGAGAGAGGTGTGGGTGCAAGAGATGGGGACACGAGAGAGGTGTGGGTGCAAGAGATGGGGACATGAGAGAGGTGTGGGTGCAAGAGATAGGGATGCGAGAGAGGTGTGGGTGCAAGAGATGGAGTCATGAGAGTGGTGTGGGTGCAAGAGATGAGGACACGAGAGAGGTGTGGGTGCAAGAGATGGGGACACGAGAGAGGTGTGGGTGCAAGAGATGGAGACACGAGAGAGGTGTGGGTGCAAGAGATGGGGACATGAGAGAGGTGTGGGTGCAAGAGATGGGGACATGGGAGAGATGTGGGTGCAAGAGATGGGGATGCAAGAGAGGTGTGGTTGCAAGAGAATGGGACACAAGAGAGGTGTGGGTGCAAGAGATAGGGACGCAAGAGAGGTGTGGGTGCAAGAGATGGGGACGCGAGAGAGGTGTGGGTGCAAGAGAATGGGACACAAGAGAGGTGTGGGTGCAAGAGATGAGGACATGAGAGAGGTGTGGGTGCAAGAGATGGGGTCACAAGAGGTGTGGGTGCAAGAGATTTGGATGTGGGAGAGGTGTGGGAGTAAGATGGGGACACGAGAGAGGTGTGGGTGCAAGAGATGGGGACAAGAGAGAGGTGTGGGTGAAAGGGATGGGGAGGCGAGATAGGTGTGGGTGCATGAGATGGGCACACGAGAGAGGTGTGGGTGCAAGACATGGGGAGGCAAGATAGATGTGGGTGCAAGAGATGGGGACATGCGAGAGGTGTGGGTGCAAGAGATGGGGAGGCGAGATAGGTGTGGGTGCAAGAGATGGGGACACGAGAGAGGTGTGGGTGCAAGAGATGGGGACACAAGAGAGGTGTGGGTGCAAGAGATCGGGACACGAGAGAGGTGCGGGTGCAAGAGATGGGGACGCGAGAGAGGTGTGGGTGTAAGATGTGGACACGAGAGAGGTGTGGGTGCAAGAGATGGGGACACGAGAGAGGTGTGGGTGTAAGAGATGGTGTCACAAGAGAGGTGTGCGTGCAATAGATGGGGACACTAGAGAGGTGTGTGTGCAAGAGATGGGGACACGAGAGAGGTGTGGGTGCAAGAGATGGGGAGGCGAGATAGGTGTGGGTGCTAGAGATGGGGACACGAGAGAGGTGTGGGTGCAAGAGATGGGGACTCAAGAGAGGTGTGGGTGCAAGAGATCGGGACATGAGAGAGTGCGGGTGCAAGAGATGGGGACGCTAGAGAGGTGTGGGTGTAAGATGGGGACATGAGAGAGGTGTGGGTGCAAGAGATAGGGACACGAGAGAGGTGTGGGTGTAAGAGATGGTGTCACGAGAGAGGTGTGAGTGCAAAAGATGGGGACACGAGAGAGGTGTGAGTGCAAAAGATGGGGACGCGAGAGAGGTGTGGGTGCAAGAGATGGGGACGTGAGAGGTGTGGATGCAAAAGATGGGGACACGAGAGAGGTGTGGATGCAAAAGATGGGGACATGAGAGAGGTGCGGGTGCAAGAGATGGGGACACGAGAGAGGTGTGGGTGCAAAAGATGGGGACGCAAGAAAGGTGTGAGTGCAAGAGATGGGGACATTAAAGGTGTTGGTTCAAGAGATGGGGACACAAGAGAGGTGTGGGTTCAAGAGATGGGGACACAAGAGAGGTGTGGGTGCAAGAGATGGGGACACAAGAGAGGTGTGTGTGCAAGAGATGGGGACACGAGAGAGGTGTGGGTGCAAGACATGGGGAGGCAAGATAGGTGTGGGTGCAAGAGATGGGGACACGAGAGAGGTGTGGGTGCAAGAGATGGGGACATGAGAGAGGTGTGGGTGCAAGAGATGGGGACACGAGAGAGGTGTGGGTGCAAAAGATGGGGACGCATGAAAGGTGTGAGTGCAAGAGATGGGGACATTAAAGGTGTGGGTTCAAGAGATGGGGACACGAGAGAGGTGTGGGTGCAAGAGATGGGGACACAAGAGAGGTGTGGGTGCAAGAGATGGGGACACAAGAGAGGTGTGGGTGCAAGAGATGGGGACACGAGAGAGGTGTGGGTGCAAGAGATGGGGACACAAGAGAGGTGTGGGTGCAAGAGATGGGGACGCAAGAGAGGTGTGGGTGCAAGAGATGGGGACACGAGAGAGGTGTGGGTGCAAGAGATGGGGACATGAGAGAGTGTGGGTGCAAGAGATGGGGTCACGAGAGGTGTGGGTGCAAAGATGGGGACGCATGAAGGTGTGAGTGCAAGAGATGGGGACATTAAAGGTGTGGGTTCAAGAGATGGGGACACGATAGAGGTGTGGGTTCAAGAGATGGGGACACAAGAGAGGTGTGGGTACAAGAGATTGGGACACGAGAGAGGTGCGGGTGCAAGAGATGGGGACATGAGAGAGGTGTGGGTTCAAGAGATGGGGACACAAGAGAGGTGTGGGTGCAAGAGATGGGGACACGAGAGGTGTGGGTGCAAGAGATGGGGACACGAGAGAGGTGTGGGTGCAAGAGATGGGGACACGAGAGAGGTGTGGGTGCAAGAGATGGGGACATGAGAGAGGTGTGGGTGCAAGAGATGGGGACATGGGAGAGGTGTGGGTGCAAGAGATAGGGATGCGAGAGAGGTGTGGGTGCAAGAGATGGGGACGCGAGAGTGGTGTGGGTGCAAGAGATGGGGACGAGAGAGAGGTGTGGGTCCAAGAGATGGGGACACAAGAGAGGTGTGTGTGCAAGAGATGGGGACACGAGAGAGGTGTGGGTGCAAGAGATGGGGACACGAGAGAGGTGTGGGTGCAAGCGATGGGGACATGAGAGGTGTGAGTGCAAAAGATGGGGACACATGAGAGGTGTGGAAACAAGAGATGGGGTCATGAGAGTGGTGTGGGTGCAAGAGATGAGGACACGAGAGAGGTGTGGGTGCAAGAGATGGGGACACGAGAGAGGTGTGGGTGCAAGAGATGGGGACACGAGAGAGGTGTGGGTGCAAGAGATGGGGACATGAGAGAGGTGTGGGTGCAAGAGATGGGGACATGGGAGAGGTGTGGGTGCAAGAGATGGGGACATGGGAGAGGTGTGGGTGCAAGAGATGGGGATGCGAGAGAGGTGTGGGTGCAAGAGAATGGGACACAAGAGAGGTGTGGGTGCAAGAGATGGGGACGCGAGAGAGGTGTGGGTGCAAGAGATGGGGACACGAGAGAGGTGTGGGTGCAAGAGAATGGGACACAAGAGAGGTGTGGGTGCAAGAGATGGGGACATGAGAGAGGTGTGGGTGCAAGAGATTTGGATGCGAGAGAGGTGTGGGTGTAAGATGGGGACACGAGAGAGGTGTGGGTGCAAGAGATGGGGACACGAGAGAGGTGTGTGTGCAAGAGATGGGGACGCGAGATAGGTGTGGGTGCAAGAGATGGGGACACGAGAGAGGTGTGGGTGCAAGAGATGGGGTCACGAGAGAGGTGTGGGTGTAAGAGATGGGGACACGAGAGAGGTGTGGGTGCAAGAGATGGGGACATGAGAGAGGTGTGGGTGCAAGAGATGGGGACGCAAGAAAGGTGTGAGTGCAAGAGATGGGGACATGAAAGGTGTGGGTTCAAGAGATGGGGACACGAGAGAGGTGTGGGTGCAAGAGATGGGGACACGAGAGAGGTGTGGGTGCAAGAGATGGGGACACAAGAGAGGTGTGGGTGCAAGAGATGGGGACACGAGAGAGGTGTGGGTGCAAGAGATGGGGACACGAGAGAGGTGTGGGTGCAAGAGATGGGGACACAAGAGAGGTGTGGGTGCAAGAGATGGGGACACGAGAGAGGTGTGGGTGCAAGAGATGGGGACACGAGAGAGGTGTGGGTGCAAGAGATGGGGACACGAGAGAGGTGTGGGTGCAAGAGATGGGGACATGAGAGAGGTGTGGGTGCAAGAGATGGGGATGCAAGAGAGGTGTGGGTGCAAGAGATAGGGACACAAGAGAGGTGTGGGTGCAAGAGATGGGGACACGAGAGAGTTGTGGGTGCAAGACATGGGGAGGCAAGATAGGTGTGGGTGCAAGAGATGGGGACACGAGAGAGGTGTGGGTGCAAGAGATGGGGACATGAGAGAGGTGTGGGTGCAAGAGATGGGGTCACGAGAGAGGTGTGGGTGCAAAGATGGGGACGCATGAGAGGTGTGAGTGCAAGAGATGGGGACATTAAGAGGTGTGGGTTCAAGAGATGGGGACACGAGAGGTGTGGGTTCAAGAGATGGGGACACAAGAGAGGTGTGGGTGCAAGAGATGGGGACACGAGAGAGGTGTGGGTGCAAGAGATGGGGACACGAGAGAGGTGTGGGTGCAAGAGATGGGGACATGAGAGAGGTGTGGGTGCAAGAGATGGGGACACAAGAGAGGTGTGGGTGCAAGAGATGGGGACACGAGAGAGGTGTGGGTGCAAGAGATGGGGACACGAGAGAGGTGTGGGTGCAAGAGATGGGGACACGAGAGAGGTGTGGGTGCAAGAGATGGGGACACGAGAGAGGTGTGGGTGCAAGAGATGGGGACACGAGAGAGGTGTGGGTGCAAGAGATGGGGACATGAGAGAGGTGTGGGTGCAAGAGATGGGGATCCGAGTGACGTGTGGGTGCAAGAGATGGGGACACGAGAGATGTGTGGGTGCAAGAGATGGGGACACAAGAGAGGTGTGGGTGCAAGGGATGGGGAGGCAAGAAAGGTGTGGGTGCAAGAGATGGGGACACGAGAGAGGTGTGGGTGCAAGAGATGGGGACACGAGAGAGGTGTGGGTGCAAGAGATGGGGACATGAGAGGTGTGAGTGCAAGAGATGGGGACACATGAGAGGTGTGGAGTGCAAGAGATGGGGTCATGAGAGAGGTGTGGGTGCAAGAGATGGGGACACGAGAGAGGTGTGGGTGCAAGAGATGGGGACACGAGAGAGGTGTGGGTGCAAGAGATGGGGACACGAGAGAGGTGTGGGTGCAAGAGATGGGGACATGAGAGAGGTGTGGGTGCAAGAGATGGGGACATGGGAGAGGTGTGGGTGCAAGAGATGGGGATGCGAGAGAGGTGTGGGTGCAAGAGAATGGGACACAAGAGAGGTGTGGGTGCAAGAGATGGGGACGCGAGAGAGGTGTGGGTGCAAGAGATGGGGACACGAGAGAGGTGTGGGTGCAAGAGATGGGGACACAAGAGAGGTGTGGGTGCAAGAGATGGGGACATGAGAGAGGTGTGGGTGCAAGAGATGGGGACGCGAGAGAGGTGTGGGTGCAAGAGATGGGGACACGAGAGAGGTGTGGGTGCAAGAGATGGGGACACGAGAGAGGTGTGGGTGCAAGAGATGGGGACACGAGAGAGGTGTGGGTGCAAGAGATGGGGACACGAGAGAGGTGTGGGTGCAAGAGATGGGGACACGAGAGAGGTGTGGGTGCAAGAGATGGGGACACGAGAGAGGTGTGGGTGCAAGAGATGGGGACATGAGAGAGGTGTGGGTGCAAGAGATGGGGACACGAGAGAGGTGTGGGTGCAAGAGATGGGGACATGAGAGAGGTGTGGGTGCAAGAGATGGGGACACGAGAGAGGTGTGGGTGCAAGAGATGGGGACACAGAGAGGTGTGGGTGCAAGAGATGGGGACACGAGAGAGGTGTGGGTGCAAGAGATGGGGACACGAGAGAGGTGTGGGTGCAAGAGATGGGGACACGAGAGAGGTGTGGGTGCAAGAGATGGGGACACGAGAGAGGTGTGGGTGCAAGAGATGGGGACACGAGAGAGGTGTGGGTGCAAGAGATGGGGACACGAGAGAGGTGTGGGTGCAAGAGATGGGGACACGAGAGAGGTGTGGGTGCAAGAGATGGGGACGTGAGAGAGGTGTGGGTGCAAGAGATGGGGACGCGAGAGAGGTGTGGGTGCAAGAGAATGGGACACAAGAGAGGTGTGGGTGCAAGAGATGGGGACATGAGAGAGGTGTGGGTGCAAGAGATGGGGACACAGAGAGGTGTGGGTGCAAGAGATGGGGATGCGAGAGAGGTGTGGGTGCAAGAGATGGGGACACGAGAGAGGTGTGGGTGCAAGAGATGGGGACACGAGAGAGGTGTGGGTGCAAGAGATGGGGACATGAGAGAGGTGTGGGTGCAAGAGATGGGGACACGAGAGAGGTGTGGGTGCAAGAGATGGGGACACGAGAGAGGTGTGGGTGCAAGAGATGGGGACATGAGAGAGGTGTGGGTGCAAGAGATGGGGACACATGAGAGGTGTGGGTGCAAGAGATGGAGACATGAGAGGTGCGGGTGAAAGAGATGGGGATACGAGAGAGGTGTGGGTGCAAGAGATGGGGACACAAGAGAGGTGTGGGTGCAAGAGATGGGGACACGAGAGAGGTGTGGGTGCAAGAGATGGGGACACGAGAGAGGTGTGGGTGCAAGAGATGGGGACACGAGAGAGGTGTGGGTGCAAGAGATGGGGACACGAGAGAGGTGTGGGTGCAAGAGATGGGGACACGAGAGAGGTGTGGGTGCAAGAGATGGGGACACGAGAGAGGTGTGGGTGCAAGAGATGGGGACATGAGAGAGGTGTGGGTGCAAGAGATGGGGACACGAGAGAGGTGTGGGTGCAAGAGATGGGGACACGAGAGAGGTGTGGGTGCAAGAGATGGGGACACGAGAGAGGTGTGGGTGCAAGAGATGGGGACACGAGAGAGGTGTGGGTGCAAGAGATGGGGACACAAGAGAGGTGTGGGTGCAAGAGATGGGGACACGAGAGAGGTGTGGGTGCAAGAGATGGGGACACGAGAGAGGTGTGGGTGCAGAGATGGGGACACGAGAGAGGTGTGGGTGCAAGAGATGGGGACACGAGAGAGGTGTGGGTGCAAGAGATGGGGACACGAGAGAGGTGTGGGTGCAAGAGATGGGGACACGAGAGAGGTGTGGGTGCAAGAGATGGGGACATGAGAGAGGTGTGGGTGCAAGAGATGGGGACACGAGAGAGGTGTGGGTGCAAGAGATGGGGACACGAGAGAGGTGTGGGTGCAAGAGATGGGGACACGAGAGAGGTGTGGGTGCAAGAGATGGGGACATGAGAGAGGTGTGGGTGCAAGAGATGGGGACATGAGAGAGGTGTGGGTGCAAGAGATGGGGACGCAAGAGAGGTGTGGGTGCAAGAGATGGGGACACGAGAGAGGTGTGGGTGCAAGAGATGGGGACATGAGAGAGGTGTGGGTGCAAGAGATGGGGACACGAGAGAGGTGTGGGTGCAAGAGATGGGGACACGAGAGAGGTGTGGGTGCAAGAGATGGGGACATGAGAGAGGTGTGGGTGCAAGAGATGGGGACACAGAGAGGTGTGGGTGCAAGAGATGGGATACGAGAGAGGTGTGGGTGCAGAGATGGGGACACGAGAGAGGTGTGGGTGCAAGAGATGGGGACACGAGAGAGGTGTGGGTGCAAGAGATGGGGACGCGAGAGAGGTGTGGGTGCAAGAGATGGGGACACGAGAGAGGTGTGGGTGCAAGAGATGGGGACACTAGAGAGGTGTGGGTGCAAGAGATGGGGACATGAGAGAGGTGTGAGTGAAAGAGATGGGGAGGCGAGATAGGTGTGGGTGCAAGAGATGGGGACACGAGAGAGGTGTGGGTGCAAGAGATGGGGACACAAGAGAGGTGTGGGTGCAAGAGATGGGGACACGAGAGAGGTGTGGGTGCAAGAGATGGGGACACGAGAGAGGTGTGGGTGCAAGAGATGGGGACACGAGAGAGGTGTGGGTGCAAGAGATGGGGACACGAGAGAGGTGTGGGTGCAAGAGATGGGGACACAAGAGAGGTGTGGGTGCAAGAGATGGGGACACAAGAGAGGTGTGGGTGCAAGAGATGGGGACACGAGAGAGGTGTGAGTGCAAAAGATGGGGACGCGAGAAAGGTGTGAGTGCAAGAGATGGGGACACGAGAGAGGTGTGGGTGCAAGAGATGGGTACATGAGAGAGGTGTGCGTGGAAGAGATGGGGACACGAGAGAGTTGTGGGTGCAAGAGATGGGGACACGAGAGAGGTGTGGGTGCAAGAGATGGGGACATGAGAGAGTGTGGGTGCAAGAGATGGGGACACGAGAGAGGTGTGGGTGCAAGAGATGGGGACACGAGAGAGGTGTGGGTGCAAGAGATGGGGACACGAGAGAGGTGTGGGTGCAAGAGATGGGGACACGAGAGAGTGTGGGTGCAAGAGATGGGGACACGAGAGAGGTGTGGGTGCAAGAGATGGGGACACGAGAGAGGTGTGGGTGCAAGAGATGGGGACATGAGAGAGGTGTGGGTGCAAGAGATGGGGACACGAGAGAGGTGTGGGTGCAAGAGATGGGGACGCGAGAGAGGTGTGGGTGCAAGAGATGGGGACACAAGAGGTGTGGGTTCAAGAGATGGGGACACGAGAGAGGTGTGGGTGCAAGAGATGTGGACACGAGAGAGGTGTGGGTGCAAGAGATGGGGACACGAGAGAGGTGTGGGTGCAAGAGATGGGGACACAAGAGAGGTGTGGGTGCAAGAGATGGGGACACGAGAGAGGTGTGGGTGCAAGAGATGGGGACATGAGAGAGGTGTGGGTGCAAGAGATGGGGACACGAGAGAGGTGTGGGTGCAAGAGATGGGGACACAAGAGAGGTGTGGGTGCAAGAGATGGGGACATGAGAGAGGTGTGGGTGCAAGAGATGGGGACACGAGAGAGGTGTGGGTGCAAGAGATGGGGACACGAGAGAGGTGTGGGTGCAAGAGATGGGGACACGAGAGAGGTGTGGGTGCAAGAGATGGGGACACGAGAGAGGTGTGGGTGCAAGAGATGGGGACACGAGAGAGGTGTGGGTGCAAGAGATGGGGACACGAGAGAGGTGTGGGTGCAAGAGATGGGGACACGAGAGAGGTGTGGGTGCAAGAGATGGGGACACGAGAGAGGTGTGGGTGCAAGAGATGGGGACACGAGAGAGGTGTGGGTGCAAGAGATGGGGACACGAGAGAGGTGTGGGTGCAAGAGATGGGGACACGAGAGAGGTGTAGGTGCAAGAGATGGGGACACGAGAGAGCTGTGGGTGTAAGAGATGGGGACGCGAGAGAGGTGTGGGTGCAAGAGATGGGGACATGAGAGAGGTGTGGGTTCAAGAGATGGGGACACAAGAGAGGTGTGGGTGCAAGAGATGGGGACACGAGAGAGGTGTGGGTGCAAGAGATGGGGACACGAGAGAGGTGTGAGTGCAAAAGATGGGGACGCGAGAGAGGTGTGGGTGCAAGAGATGGGGACGCGAGAGGTGTGGATGCAAGAGATGGGGACACGAGAGAGGTGTGGATGTAAGAGATGGGGACATGAGAGAGGTGTGGGTGCAAGAGATGGGGACACGAGAGAGGTGTGAGTGCAAGAGATGAGGACATGAGAGAGGTGTGGGAGCAAGAGATGGGGACATTAAGAGGTGTGGGTGCAAGAGATGGGGACACGAGAGAGGTGTGGGTGCAAGAGATGGGGACACAAGAGAGGTGTGGGTGCAAGAGATGGGGACACAAGAGAGGTGTGGGTGCAAGAGATGGGGACACGAGAGAGGTGTGGGTGCAAGAGATGGGGACGCGAGAGAGGTGTGGGTGCAAGAAATGGGGACACGAGAGAGGTGTGGGTGCAAGAGATGGGGACATGAGAGAGGTGTGGGTGCAAGAGATGGGGACACGAGAGAGGTGTGGGTGTAAGAGATGGGGACACGAGAGAGGTGTGGGTGCAAGAGATGGGGACATGAGAGAGGTGTGGGTGCAAGAGATGGGGACACGAGAGAGGTGTGGGTGCAAGAGATGGGGACACAAGAGAGGTGTGGGTGCAAGAGATGGGGACACGAGAGAGGTGTGGGTGCAAGAGATGGGGACACGAGAGAGGTGTGGGTGCAAGAGATGGGGACACGAGAGAGGTGTGGGTGCAAGAGATGGGGACACGAGAGAGGTGTGGGTGCAAGAGATGGGGACACGAGAGAGGTGTGGGTGCAAGAGATGGGGACACGAGAGAGGTGTGGGTGCAAGAGATGGGGACACGAGAGAGGTGTGGGTGCAAGAGATGGGGACACGAGAGAGGTGTGGGTGCAAGAGATGGGGACATAGAGAGGTGTGGGTGCAAGAGATGGGGACACGAGAGAGGTGTGGGTGCAAGAGATGGGGACACGAGAGAGGTGTGGGTGCAAGAGATGGGGACACGAGAGAGGTGTGGGTGCAAGAGATGGGGACACGAGAGAGGTGTGGGTGCAAGAGATGGGGACACGAGAGAGGTGTGGGTGCAAGAGATGGGGACACGAGAGAGGTGTGGGTGCAAGAGATGGGGACACGAGAGAGGTGTGGGTGCAAGAGATGGGGACACGAGAGAGGTGTGGGTGCAAGAGATGGGGACACGAGAGAGGTGTGGGTGCAAGAGATGGGGACACGAGAGAGGTGTGGGTGCAAGAGATGGGGACATGAGAGAGGTGTGGGTGCAAGAGATGGGGACACGAGAGAGGTGTGGGTGCAAGAGATGGGGACACGAGAGAGGTGTGGGTGCAAGAGATGGGGACACGAGAGAGGTGTGGGTGCAAGAGATGGGGACACGAGAGAGGTGTGGGTGCAAGAGATGGGGACACGAGAGAGGTGTGGGTGCAAGAGATGGGGACACGAGAGAGGTGTGGGTGCAAGAGATGGGGACATGAGAGAGGTGTGGGTGCAAGAGATGGGGACACGAGAGAGGTGTGGGTGCAAGAGATGGGGACACGAGAGAGGTGTGGGTGCAAGAGATGGGGACACGAGAGAGGTGTGGGTGCAAGAGATGGGGACACGAGAGAGGTGTGGGTGCAAGAGATGGGGACATGAGAGAGGTGTGGGTGCAAGAGATGGGGACATGAGAGAGGTGTGGGTGCAAGAGATGGGGACACGAGAGAGGTGTGGGTGCAAGAGATGGGGACACGAGAGAGGTGTGGGTGCAAGAGATGGGGACACGAGAGAGGTGTGGGTGCAAGAGATGGGGACACGAGAGAGGTGTGGGTGCAAGAGATGGGGACACGAGAGAGGTGTGGGTGCAAGAGATGGGGACATGAGAGAGGTGTGGGTGCAAGAGATGGGGACACGAGAGAGGTGTGGGTGCAAGAGATGGGGACACGAGAGAGGTGTGGGTGCAAGAGATGGGGACACGAGAGAGGTGTGGGTGCAAGAGATGGGGACACGAGAGAGGTGTGGGTGCAAGAGATGGGGACACGAGAGAGGTGTGGGTGCAAGAGATGGGGACACGAGAGAGGTGTGGGTGCAAGAGATGGGGACACGAGAGAGGTGTGGGTGCAAGAGATGGGGACACGAGAGAGGTGTGGGTGCAAGAGATGGGGACATGAGAGAGGTGTGGGTGCAAGAGATGGGGACGCAAGAGAGGTGTGGAGTGCAAGAGATGGGGACATGAAGAGGTGTGGGTGCAAGAGATGGGGACACGAGAGAGGTGTGGGTGCAAGAGATGGGGACACAAGAGAGGTGTGGGTGCAAGAGATGGGGACACGAGAGAGGTGTGGGTGCAAGAGATGGGGACACGAGAGAGGTGTGGGTGCAAGAGATGGGGACACGAGAGAGGTGTGGGTGCAAGAGATGGGGACACAAGAGAGGTGTGGGTGCAAGAGATGGGGACACGAGAGAGGTGTGGGTGCAAGAGATGGGGACTTGAGAGAGGTATGGGTGCAAGAGATGGGGATGCGAGAGACGTGTGGGTGCAAGAGATGGGGACATGAGAGAGGTGTGGGTGCAAGAGATGGGGACACGAGAGAGGTGTGGGTGCAAGAGATGGGGACACAAGAGAGGTGTGGGTGCAAGAGATGGGGACACGAGAGAGGTGTGGGTGCAAGAGATGGGGACACGAGAGAGGTGTGGGTGCAAGAGATGGGGACATGAGAGAGGTGTGGGTGCAAGAGATGGGGACACGAGAGAGGTGTGGGTGCAAGAGATGGGGACACGAGAGAGGTGTGGGTGCAAGAGATGGGGACACGAGAGAGGTGTGGGTGCAAGAGATGGGGACACAAGAGAGGTGTGGGTGCAAGAGATGGGGACACGAGAGAGGTGTGGGTGCAAGAGATGAGGACATGAGAGAGGTGTGGGTGCAAGAGATGGGGACACGAGAGAGGTGTGGGTGCAAGAGATGGGGACACGAGAGAGGTGTGGGTGCAAGAGATGGGGACACGAGAGAGGTGTGGGTGCAAGAGATGGGGACACGAGAGAGGTGTGGGTGCAAGAGATGGGGACACGAGAGAGGTGTGGGTGCAAGAGATGGGGACACGAGAGAGGTGTGGGTGCAAGAGATGGGGACACGAGAGAGGTGTGGGTGCAAGAGATGGGGACACGAGAGAGGTGTGGGTGCAAGAGATGGGGACATGAGAGAGGTGTGGGTGCAAGAGATGGGGACACGAGAGAGGTGTGGGTGCAAGAGATGGGGACACGAGAGAGGTGTGGGTGCAAGAGATGGGGACACGAGAGAGGTGTGGGTGCAAGAGATGGGGACACGAGAGAGGTGTGGGTGCAAGAGATGGGGACACGAGAGAGGTGTGGGTGCAAGAGATGGGGACACGAGAGAGGTGTGGGTGCAAGAGATGGGGACACGAGAGAGGTGTGGGTGCAAGAGATGGGGACACGAGAGAGGTGTGGGTGCAAGAGATGGGGACACGAGAGAGGTGTGGGTGCAAGAGATGGGGACACGAGAGAGGTGTGGGTGCAAGAGATGGGGACACGAGAGAGGTGTGGGTGCAAGAGATGGGGACACAAGAGAGGTGTGGGTGCAAGAGATGGGGACACGAGAGAGGTGTGGGTGCAAGAGATGGGGACACGAGAGAGGTGTGGGTGCAAGAGATGGGGACACGAGAGAGGTGTGGGTGCAAGAGATGGGGACACGAGAGAGGTGTGGGTGCAAGAGATGGGGACACGAGAGAGGTGTGGGTGCAAGAGATGGGGACACGAGAGAGGTGTGGGTGCAAGAGATGGGGACACGAGAGAGGTGTGGGTGCAAGAGATGGGGACACGAGAGAGGTGTGGGTGCAAGAGATGGGGACACGAGAGAGGTGTGGGTGCAAGAGATGGGGACACGAGAGAGGTGTGGGTGCAAGAGATGGGGACACGAGAGAGGTGTGGGTGCAAGAGATGGGGACATGAGAGAGGTGTGGGTGCAAGAGATGGGGACACGAGAGAGGTGTGGGTGCAAGAGATGGGGACACGAGAGAGGTGTGGGTGCAAGAGATGGGGACACGAGAGAGGTGTGGGTGCAAGAGATGGGGACACGAGAGAGGTGTGGGTGCAAGAGATGGGGACACGAGAGAGGTGTGGGTGCAAGAGATGGGGACACGAGAGAGGTGTGGGTGCAAGAGATGGGGACACGAGAGAGGTGTGGGTGCAAGAGATGGGGACACGAGAGAGGTGTGGGTGCAAGAGATGGGGACACGAGAGAGGTGTGGGTGCAAGAGATGGGGACACGAGAGAGGTGTGGGTGCAAGAGATGGGGACACGAGAGAGGTGTGGGTGCAAGAGATGGGGACACGAGAGAGGTGTGGGTGCAAGAGATGGGGACACGAGAGAGGTGTGGGTGCAAGAGATGGGGACACGAGAGAGGTGTGGGTGCAAGAGATGGGGACACGAGAGAGGTGTGGGTGCAAGAGATGGGGACACGAGAGAGGTGTGGGTGCAAGAGATGGGGACACGAGAGAGGTGTGGGTGCAAGAGATGGGGACACGAGAGAGGTGTGGGTGCAAGAGATGGGGACACGAGAGAGGTGTGGGTGCAAGAGATGGGGACAAGAGAGGTGTGGGTGCAAGAGATGGGGACACAGAGAGGTGTGGGTGCAAGAGATGGGGACATGAGAGAGGTGTGGGTGCAAGAGATGGGGACACGAGAGAGGTGTGGGTGCAAGAGATGGGGACACGAGAGAGGTGTGGGTGCAAGAGATGGGGACACGAGAGAGGTGTGGGTGCAAGAGATGGGGACACGAGAGAGGTGTGGGTGCAAGAGATGGGGACACGAGAGAGGTGTGGGTGCAAGAGATGGGGACATGAGAGAGGTGTGGGTGCAAGAGATGGGGACACGAGAGAGGTGTGGGTGCAAGAGATGGGGACACGAGAGAGGTGTGTGTGCAAGAGATGGGGACACGAGAGAGGTGTGTGTGCAAGAGATGGGGACACGAGAGAGGTGTGTGTGCAAGAGATGGGGACACGAGAGAGGTGTGGGTGCAAGAGATGGGGACACGAGAGAGGTGTGGATGCAAGAGATGGGGACATGAGAGAGGTGTGGGTGCAAGAGATGGGGACACGAGAGAGGTGTGGGTGCAAGAGATGGGGACACGAGAGAGGTGTGGGTGCAAGAGATGGGGACACTAGAGAGGTGTGGGTGCAAGAGATGGGGACACGAGAGAGGTGTGGGTGCAAGAGATGGGGACACGAGAGAGGTGTGGGTGCAAGAGATGGGGACACGAGAGAGGTGTGGGTGCAAGAGATGGGGACACGAGAGAGGTGTGGGTGCAAGAGATGGGGACACGAGAGAGGTGTGGGTGCAAGAGATGGGGACATGAGAGAGGTGTGGGTGCAAGAGATGGGGACACGAGAGAGGTGTGGGTGCAAGAGATGGGGACACGAGAGAGGTGTGGGTGCAAGAGATGGGGACACGAGAGAGGTGTGGGTGCAAGAGATGGGGACACGAGAGAGGTGTGGGTGCAAGAGATGGGGACACGAGAGAGGTGTGGGTGCAAGAGATGGGGACACGAGAGAGGTGTGGGTGCAAGAGATGGGGACACGAGAGAGGTGTGGGTGCAAGAGATGGGGACACGAGAGAGGTGTGGGTGCAAGAGATGGGGACACGAGAGAGGTGTGGGTGCAAGAGATGGGGACATGAGAGAGGTGTGGGTGCAAGAGATGGGGACACGAGAGAGGTGTGGGTGCAAGAGATGGGGACACGAGAGAGGTGTGGGTGCAAGAGATGGGGACACGAGAGAGGTGTGGGTGCAAGAGATGGGGACACGAGAGAGGTGTGGGTGCAAGAGATGGGGACACGAGAGAGGTGTGGGTGCAAGAGATGGGGACACGAGAGAGGTGTGGGTGCAAGAGATGGGGACACGAGAGAGGTGTGGGTGCAAGAGATGGGGACACGAGAGAGGTGTGGGTGCAAGAGATGGGGACACGAGAGAGGTGTGGGTGCAAGAGATGGGGACACGAGAGAGGTGTGGGTGCAAGAGATGGGGACACGAGAGAGGTGTGGGTGCAAGAGATGGGGACACGAGAGAGGTGTGGGTGCAAGAGATGGGGACACGAGAGAGGTGTGGGTGCAAGAGATGGGGACACAAGAGAGGTGTGGGTGCAAGAGATGGGGACACGAGAGAGGTGTGGGTGCAAGAGATGGGGACACGAGAGAGGTGTGGGTGCAAGAGATGGGGACACGAGAGAGGTGTGGGTGCAAGAGATGGGGACACGAGAGAGGTGTGGGTGCAAGAGATGGGGACACAAGAGAGGTGTGGGTGCAAGAGATGGGGACACGAGAGAGGTGTGGGTGCAAGAGATGGGGACACGAGAGAGGTGTGGGTGCAAGAGATGGGGACACGAGAGAGGTGTGGGTGCAAGAGATGGGGACACGAGAGAGGTGTGGGTGCAAGAGATGGGGACACGAGAGAGGTGTGGGTGCAAGAGATGGGGACACGAGAGAGGTGTGGGTGCAAGAGATGGGGACATGAGAGAGGTGTGGGTGCAAGAGATGGGGACACGAGAGAGGTGTGGGTGCAAGAGATGGGGACACGAGAGAGGTGTGGGTGCAAGAGATGGGGACACGAGAGAGGTGTGGGTGCAAGAGATGGGGACACGAGAGAGGTGTGGGTGCAAGAGATGGGGACACAAGAGAGGTGTGGGTGCAAGAGATGGGGACACGAGAGAGGTGTGGGTGCAAGAGATGGGGACACGAGAGAGGTGTGGGTGCAAGAGATGGGGACACGAGAGAGGTGTGGGTGCAAGAGATGGGGACACGAGAGAGGTGTGGGTGCAAGAGATGGGGACACGAGAGAGGTGTGGGTGCAAGAGATGGGGACACGAGAGAGGTGTGGGTGCAAGAGATGGGGACACGAGAGAGGTGTGGGTGCAAGAGATGGGGACACGAGAGAGGTGTGGGTGCAAGAGATGGGGACACGAGAGAGGTGTGGGTGCAAGAGATGGGGACATGAGAGAGGTGTGGGTGCAAGAGATGGGGACACGAGAGAGGTGTGGGTGCAAGAGATGGGGACACGAGAGAGGTGTGGGTGCAAGAGATGGGGACACGAGAGAGGTGTGGGTGCAAGAGATGGGGACATGAGAGAGTTGTGGGTGTAAGAGATTGGGACACGAGAGAGGTGTGTGCGTAAGAGATGGGGACACAAGAGAGGTGTGGGTGCAAGAGATAAGGACATCAGAGAGGTGTGGGTGCAAGAGATGGGGACATGAGAGGTGTGGGTGCAAGAGATGCAAGAGATGGGGACACGAGAGAGGTGTGGGTGCAAGAGATGGGGACACGAGAGAGGTGTGGGTGCAAGAGATGAATACACGAGAGAGGTGTGGGTGCAAGAGATGGGGACACGAGAGGTGTGGGTGCAAGAGATGGGGACACGAGAGAGGTGTGGGTGCAAGAGATGGGGACACGAGAGAGGTGTGGGTGCAAGAGATGGGGACACGAGAGAGGTGTGGGTGCAAGAGATGGGGACACGAGAGAGGTGTGGGTGCAAGAGATGGGGACACAGAGAGGTGTGGGTGCAAGAGATGGGGACACGAGAGAGGTGTGGGTGCAAGAGATGGGGACACGAGAGAGGTGTGGGTGCAAGAGATGGGGACACGAGAGAGGTGTGGGTGCAAGAGATGGGGACACGAGAGAGGTGTGGGTGCAAGAGATGGGGACACGAGAGAGGTGTGGGTGCAAGAGATGGGGACACGAGAGAGGTGTGGGTGCAAGAGATGGGGACACGAGAGAGGTGTGGGTGCAAGAGATGGGGACACGAGAGAGGTGTGGGTGCAAGAGATGGGGACACGAGAGAGGTGTGGGTGCAAGAGATGGGGACACGAGAGAGGTGTGGGTGCAAGAGATGGGGACATGAGAGAGGTGTGGGTGCAAGAGATGGGGACACGAGAGAGGTGTGGGTGCAAGAGATGGGGACACGAGAGAGGTGTGGGTGCAAGAGATGGGGACACGAGAGAGGTGTGGGTGCAAGAGATGGGGACACGAGAGAGGTGTGGGTGCAAGAGATGGGGACACGAGAGAGGTGTGGGTGCAAGAGATGGGGACACGAGAGAGGTGTGGGTGCAAGAGATGGGGACACGAGAGAGGTGTGGGTGCAAGAGATGGGGACACGAGAGAGGTGTGGGTGCAAGAGATGGGGACACGAGAGAGGTGTGGGTGCAAGAGATGGGGACACGAGAGAGGTGTGGGTGCAAGAGATGGGGACACGAGAGAGGTGTGGGTGCAAGAGATGGGGACATGAGAGAGGTGTGGGTGCAAGAGATGGGGACACGAGAGAGGTGTGGGTGCAAGAGATGGGGACACAGAGAGGTGTGGGTGCAAGAGATGGGGACAGAGAGGTGTGGGTGCAAGAGATGGGGACACGAGAGGTGTGGGTGCAAGAGATGGGGACACGAGAGAGGTGTGGGTGCAAGAGATGGGGACACGAGAGAGGTGTGGGTGCAAGAGATGGGGACACGAGAGAGGTGTGGGTGCAAGAGATGGGGACACGAGAGAGGTGTGGGTGCAAGAGATGGGGACACGAGAGAGGTGTGGGTGCAAGAGATGGGGACACGAGAGAGGTGTGGGTGCAAGAGATGGGGACATGAGAGGTGTGGGTGCAAGAGATGGGGACATGAGAGGTGTGGGTGCAAGAGATGGGGACACGAGAGAGGTGTGGGTGCAAGAGATGGGGACACAAGAGAGGTGTGGGTGCAAGAGATGGGGACACGAGAGAGGTGTGGGTGCAAGAGATGGGGACACGAGAGAGGTGTGGGTGCAAGAGATGGGGACACGAGAGAGGTGTGGGTGCAAGAGATGGGGACACGAGAGAGGTGTGGGTGCAAGAGATGGGGACATGAGAGAGGTGTGGGTGCAAGAGATGGGGACACGAGAGAGGTGTGGGTGCAAGAGATGGGGACACGAGAGAGGTGTGGGTGCAAGAGATGGGGACACGAGAGAGGTGTGGGTGCAAGAGATGGGGACACAAGAGAGGTGTGGGTGCAAGAGATGGGGACACGAGAGAGGTGTGGGTGCAAGAGATGGGGACACGAGAGAGGTGTGGGTGCAAGAGATGGGGACACAAGAGAGGTGTGGGTGCAAGAGATGGGGACACGAGAGAGGTGTGGGTGCAAGAGATGGGGACACGAGAGAGGTGTGGGTGCAAGAGATGGGGACACGAGAGAGGTGTGGGTGCAAGAGATGGGGACACGAGAGAGGTGTGGGTGCAAGAGATGGGGACACGAGAGAGGTGTGGGTGCAAGAGATGGGGACACGAGAGAGGTGTGGGTGCAAGAGATGGGGACACGAGAGAGGTGTGGGTGCAAGAGATGGGGACACGAGAGAGGTGTGGGTGCAAGAGATGGGGACACGAGAGAGGTGTGGGTGCAAGAGATGGGGACACGAGAGAGGTGTGGGTGCAAGAGATGGGGACATGAGAGAGGTGTGGGTGCAAGAGATGGGGACACGAGAGAGGTGTGGGTGCAAGAGATGGGGACACGAGAGAGGTGTGGGTGCAAGAGATGGGGACACGAGAGAGGTGTGGGTGCAAGAGATGGGGACACGAGAGAGGTGTGGGTGCAAGAGATGGGGACACGAGAGAGGTGTGGGTGCAAGAGATGGGGACACAAGAGAGGTGTGGGTGCAAGAGATGGGGACATGAGAGAGGTGTGGGTGCAAGAGATGGGGACATGAGAGAGGTGTGGGTGCAAGAGATGGGGACACAAGAGAGGTGTGGGTGCAAGAGATGGGGACACGAGAGAGGTGTGGGTGCAAGAGATGGGGACACGAGAGAGGTGTGGGTGCAAGAGATGGGGACACGAGAGGTGTGGGTGCAAGAGATGGGGACACGAGAGAGGTGTGGGTGCAAGAGATGGGGACACGAGAGAGGTGTGGGTGCAAGAGATGGGGACACGAGAGAGGTGTGGGTGCAAGAGATGGGGACACGAGAGAGGTGTGGGTGCAAGAGATGGGGACACGAGAGAGGTGTGGGTGCAAGAGATGGGGACACGAGAGAGGTGTGGGTGCAAGAGATGGGGACACGAGAGAGGTGTGGGTGCAAGAGATGGGGACACGAGAGAGGTGTGGGTGCAAGAGATGGGGACACGAGAGAGGTGTGGGTGCAAGAGATGGGGACACGAGAGAGGTGTGGGTGCAAGAGATGGGGACGCGAGAGAGGTGTGGGTGCAAGAGATGGGGACGCGAGAGAGGTGTGGGTGCAAGAGATGGGGACAGGAGAGAGGTGTGGGTGCAAGAGATAGGGACACGAGAGAGGTGTGGGTGCAAGAGATTGGGACACGAGAGAGGTTTGGGTGCTAGAGATGGGGACACGAGAGAGGTGTGGGTGCAAGAGATGGGGACATGAGAGAGTTGTGGGTGCAAGAGATGGGGACACGAGAGAGGTGTGGGTGCAAGAGATGGGGACACAAGAGAGGTGTGGGTGCAAGAGATGGGGACATGAGAGAGGTGTGGGTGCAAGAGATGGGGACACAAGAGGTGTGGGTGCAAGAGATTGGGACGCGAGAGAGGTGTGGGTGTAAGATGGGGACACGAGAGAGGTGTGGGTGCAAGAGATGGGGACACGAGAGAGGTGTGGGTGCAAGAGATGGGGACGCTAGAGAGGTGTGGGTGCAGAGATGGGGACACGAGAGAGGTGTGTGTGCAAGAGATGGGGACACGAGAGAGGTGTGGATGTAAGAGATGGGGACACAAGAGAGGTGTGTGTGCAAGAGATGGGGACACGAGAGAGGTGTGAGTGCAAGAGATGGGGACACGAGAGAGGTGTGGGTGCAAGAGATGGGGACACGAGAGAGTGTGGATGCAAGAGATGGGGACACAAGAGAGGTGTGGATGCAAGAGATGGGGACATGAGAGAGGTGTGGGTGCAAGAGATGGGGACACGAGAGAGGTGTGGGTGCAAGAGATGGGGACACGAGAGAGGTGTGGGTGCAAGAGATGGGGACATTAAAGGTGTGGGTTCAAGAGATGGGGACACGAGAGAGGTGTGGGTGCAAGAGATGGGGACACGAGAGAGGTGTGGGTGCAAGAGATGGGGACACAAGAGAGGTGTGGGTGCAAGAGATGGGGACACAGAGAGAGGTGTGGGTGCAAGAGATGGGGACACGAGAGAGGTGTGGGTGCAAGAGATGGGGACATGAGAGAGGTGTGGGTGCAAGAGATGGGGACACGAGAGAGGTGTGGGTGCAAGAGATGGGGACATGAGAGCGGTGTGGGTGTAAGAGATGGGGACACAAGAGAGGTGTGGGTGCAAGAGATGGGGACATGAGAGAGGTGTGGGTGCAAAGATGGGGACGCATGAAAGGTGTGAGTGCAAGAGATGGGGACATTAGAGAGGTGTGGGTGCAAGAGATGGGGACACGAGAGAGGTGTGGGTGCAAGAGATGGGGACACAAGAGAGGTGTGGGTGCAAGAGATGGGGACATGAGAGAGGTGTGGGTGCAAGAGATGGGGACATGAGAGAGGTGTGGGTGCAAGAGATGGGGACACAAGAGAGGTGTGGGTGCAAGAGATGGGGACACGAGAGAGGTGTGGGTGCAAGAGATGGGGACACGAGAGAGGTGTGGGTGCAAGAGATGGGGACACGAGAGAGGTGTGGGTGCAAGAGATGGGGACACGAGAGAGGTGTGGGTGCAAGAGATGGGGACACGAGAGAGGTGTGGGTGCAAGAGATGGGGACACGAGAGAGGTGTGGGTGCAAGAGATGGGGACACGAGAGAGGTGTGGGTGCAAGAGATGGGGACACGAGAGAGGTGTGGGTGCAAGAGATGGGTGACACGAGAGAGGTGTGGGTGCAAGAGATGGGGACACAAGAGAGGTGTGGGTGCAAGAGATGGGGACACAAGAGAGGTGTGGATGTAAGAGATGGGGACACAAGAGAGGTGTGTGTGCAAGAGATGGGGACACGAGAGAGGTGTGAGTGCAAGAGATGGGGACATGAGAGAGGTGTGGATGTAAGAGATGGGGACATGAGAGAGGTGTAAGTGCAAGAGATGGGGACACGAGAGAGTTGTGGGTGTAAGAGATGGGGACACAAGAGAGGTGTGGGTGCAAGAGTTGGGGACACCAAAGAGGTGTGGGTGTAAGAGATGGGGACATGAGAGGTGCGGGTGAAAGAGATGGGGATACGAGAGAGGTGTGAGTGCAAGAGATAAGGACACAAGAGAGGTGTGGGTGCAAGAGATGGGGACACGAGAGAGGTGTGGGTGCAAGAGATGGGGACACGAGAGAGGTGTGGGTGCAAGAGATGGGGACATGAGAGAGGTGTGGGTGCAAGAGATGGGGACACGAGAGAGGTGTGGGTGCAAGAGATGGGGACACGAGAGAGGTGTGGGTGCAAGAGATGGGGACACGAGAGAGGTGTGGGTGCAAGAGATGGGGACATGAGAGAGGTGTGGGTGCAAGAGATGGGGACACGAGAGAGGTGTGGGTGCAAGAGATGGGGACACGAGAGAGGTGTGGGTGCAAGAGATGGGGACACGAGAGAGGTGTGGGTGCAAGAGATGGGGACACGAGAGAGGTGTGGGTGCAAGAGATGGGGACATGAGAGAGGTGTGGGTGCAAGAGATGGGGACATGAGAGAGGTGTGGGTGCAAGAGATGGGGATGCAAGAGAGGTGTGGGTGCAAGAGAATGGGGACGCAAGAGAGGTGTGGGTGCAAGAGATGGGGACATGAGAGAGGTGTGGGTGCAAGAGATGGGGACACAAGAGAGGTGTGGGTGCAAGAGATGGGGACACAAGAGAGGTGTGGGTGCAAGAGATGGGGACACGAGAGAGGTGTGGGTGCAAGAGATGGGGACACGAGAGAGGTGTGGGTGCAAGAGATGGGGACACAAGAGAGGTGTGGGTGCAAGAGATGGGGACATGAGAGAGGTGTGGGTGCAAGAGATGGGGACATGAGAGAGGTGTGGGTGCAAGAGATGGGGACACAAGAGAGGTGTGGGTGCAAGAGATGGGGACACGAGAGAGGTGTGGGTGCAAGAGATGGGGACACGAGAGAGGTGTGGGTGCAAGAGATGGGGACATGAGAGAGGTGTGGGTGCAAGAGATGGGGACATGAGAGAGGTGTGGGTGCAAGAGATGGGGACACAAGAGTGGTGTGGGTGCAAGAGATGGGGACACAGAGAGGTGTGGGTGCAAGAGATGGGGACATGAGAGAGGTGTGGGTGCAAGAGATGGGGACACAAGAGGTGTGGGTGCAAGAGATGGGGACACGAGAGAGGTGTGGGTGCAGAGATGGGGACACGAGAGAGGTGTGGGTGCAAGAGATGGGGACACGAGAGAGGTGTGGGTGCAAGAGATGGGGACTCTAGAGAGGTGTGGGTGCAAGAGATGTGAACATGAGAGAGGTGTGGGTGCAAGAGATGGGGACACGAGAGAGGTGTGGGTGCAAGAGATGGGGTCACGAGAGAGGTGTGAGTGCAAGAGATGGGGACACGAGAGAGGTGTGAGTGCAAGAGATGGGGACGCGAGAGGTGTGGGTGCAAGAGATGGGGACACGAGAGGTGTGGGTGCAAGAGATGGGGACACAAGAGAGGTGTGGATGCAAGAGATGGGGACATGAGAGAGGTGTGGGTGCAAGAGATGGGGACACGAGAGAGGTGTGAGTGCAAGAGATGGGGACACGAGAGAGGTGTGAGTGCAAGAGATGGGGACATTAGAGGTGTGGGTTCAAGAGATGGGGACACGAGAGAGGTGTGGGTGCAAGAGATGGGGACACAAGAGAGGTGTGGGTGCAAGAGATGAGGACACAAAAGAGGTGTGTGTGCAAGAGATGGGGACACGAGAGAGGTGTGGGTGCAAGAGATGGGGACACGAGATAGGTGTGGGTGCAAGAGATGGGGACACGAGAGAGGTGTGGGTGCAAGAGATGGGGACATGAGAGAGGTGTGGGTGCAAGAGATGGGGACACGAGAGAGGTGTGGGTGCAAGAGATGGGGACACAAGAGAGGTGTGGGTGCAAGAGATGGGGACATGAGAGAGATGTGGGTGCAAAGATGGGGACGCAGAGAGGTGTGAGTGCAAGAGATGGGGACATTAAAGGTGTGGGTTCAAGAGATGGGGACACGAGAGAGGTGTGGGTTCAAGAGATGGGGACACAAGAGAGGTGTGGGTGCAAGAGATGGGGACACGAGAGAGGTGTGTGTGCAAGAGATGGGGACACAAGAGAGGTGTGGGTGCAAGAGATGGGGACACGAGAGAGGTGTGGGTGCAAGAGATGGGGACACAAGAGAGGTGTGGGTGTAAGAGATGGGGACATGAGAGAGGTGTGGGTGCAAGAGATGGGGACATGAGAGAGGTGTGGGTTCAAGAGATGGGGACACGAGAGAGGTGTGGGTGTAAGAGATGGGGACACGAGAGAGGTGTGGGTGCAAGAGATGGGGACACGAGAGGTGTGGGTGCAAGAGATGGGGACACAGAGAGGTGTGGGTGCAAGAGATGGGGACACAGAGAGGTGTGGGTGCAAGAGATGGGGACACAAGAGAGGTGTGGGTGCAAGAGATGGGGACACGAGAGAGGTGTGGGTGCAAGAGATGGGGACACGAGAGAGGTGTGGTGCAAGAGATGGGGACACGAGAGAGGTGTGGGTGCAAGAGATGGGGACACGAGAGAGGTGTGGGTGCAAGAGATGGGGACACGAGAGAGGTGTGGGTGCAAGAGATGGGGACATGAGAGAGGTGTGGGTGCAAGAGATGGGGACACGAGAGAGGTGTGGGTGCAAGAGATGGGGACACGAGAGAGGTGTGGGTGCAAGAGATGGGGACACGAGAGAGGTGTGGGTGCAAGAGATGGGGACACGAGAGAGGTGTGGGTGCAAGAGATGGGGACATGAGAGAGGTGTGGGTGCAAGAGATGGGGACATGGGAGAGGTGTGGGTGCAAGAGATAGGGATGCAAGAGAGGTGTGGGTGCAAGAGAATGGGACGCAAGAGAGGTGTGGGTGCAAGAGATGGGGACATGAGAGAGGTGTGGGTGCAAGAGATGGGGACACGAGAGAGGTGTGGGTGCAAGAGATGGGGACACGAGAGAGGTGTGGGTGCAAGAGATGGGGACACGAGAGAGGTGTGGGTGCAAGAGATGGGGACACAAGAGAGGTGTGGGTGTAAGAGATGGGGACATGAGAGAGGTGTGGGTGCAAGAGATGGGGACATGAGAGAGGTGTGGGTTCAAGAGATGGGGACACAAGAGAGGTGTGGGTGCAAGAGATGGGGACACGAGAGAGGTGTGGGTGTAAGAGATGGGGACACGAGAGAGGTGCGGGTGCAAGAGATGGGGACACGAGAGGTGTGGGTTCAAGAGATGGGGACAACAGAGAGGTGTGGGTGCAAGAGATGGGGACACAAGAGAGGTGTGGGTGCAAGAGATGGGGACACAAGAGAGGTGTGGGTGCAAGAGATGGGGACACGAGAGAGGTGTGGGTGTAAGAGGGGGACACGAGAGAGGTGTGGGTGCAAGAGATGGGGACACGAGAGAGGTGTGGGTGCTAGAGATGGGGACACGAGAGAGGTGTGGGTGCAAGAGATGGGGACACGAGAGAGGTGTGGGTGCAAGAGATAGGGATGCGAGAGAGGTGTGGGTGCAAGAGATGGGGACACGAGAGAGGTGTGGGTGCAAGAGATAGGGATGCGAGAGAGGTGTGGGTGCAAGAGATGGGGACGTGAGAGTGGTGTGGGTGCAAGAGATGAGGACACGAGAGAGGTGTGGGTGCAAGAGATGGGGACACGAGAGAGGTGTGGGTGCAAGAGATGGGGACAGGAGAGAGGTGTGGGTGCAAGAGATAGGGACACGAGAGAGGTGTGGGTGCAAGAGATGGGGACATGAGAGAGGTGTGGGTGCAAGAGATGGGGACATGGGAGAGGTGTGGGTGCAAGAGATGGGGATGCAAGAGAGGTGTGGGTGCAAGAGAATGGGACGCAAGAGAGGTGTGGGTGCAAGAGATGGGGACATGAGAGAGGTGTGGGTGCAAGAGATGGGGACACAAGAGGTGTGGGTGCAAGAGATTTGGATGCGAGAGAGGTGTGGGTGTAAGATGGGGACACGAGAGAGGTGTGGGTGCAAGAGATGGGGACACGAGAGAGGTGTGGGTGCAAGAGATGGGGATGCGAGAGAGGTGTGGGTGCAAGAGATGGGGACATGAGAGAGGTGTGGGTGCAAGAGATGGGGACACGAGAGAGGTGTGGGTGCAAGAGATGGGGACACGAGAGAGGTGTGAGTGCAAGAGATGGGGACACGAGAGAGGTGTGGGTGCAAGAGATGGGGACACGAGAGAGGTGTGGGTGCAAGAGATGGGGACACGAGAGGTGTGGGTGCAAAGATGGGTACACAAGAGAGGTGTGGATGCAAGAGATGGGGACATGAGAGAGGTGCGGGTGCAAGAGATGGGGACACGAGAGAGGTGTGAGTGCAAGAGATGGGGACGCGAGAGGTGTGAGTGCAAGAGATGGGGACATTAAAGGTGTAGGTTCAAGAGATGGGGACACGAGAGAGGTGTGGGTTCAAGAGATGGGGACACAAAAGAGGTGTGGGTGCAAGAGATGGGGACACAAGAGAGGTGTGGGTGCAAGAGATGGGGACACGAGAGAGGTGTGGGTGCAAGAGATGGGGAGGCGAGAGAGGTGTGGGTGCAAGAGATGGGGACACGAGAGAGGTGTGGGTGCAAGAGATGGGGACATGAGAGAGGTGTGGGTGCAAGAGATGGGGACACGAGAGAGGTGTGGGTGCAAGAGATGGGGACATGAGAGAGGTGTGGGTGCAAGAGATGGGGACACAAGAGAGGTGTGGGTGCAAGAGATGGGGACATGAGAGAGGTGTGGATGCAAGAGATGGGGACGCATGAGAGGTGTGAGTGCAAGAGATGGGACATTAAAGGTGTGGGTTCAAGAGATGGGGACACGATAGAGGTGTGGGTGCAAGAGATGGGGACACAAGAGAGGTGTGGGTGCAAGAGATGGGGACATGAGAGAGGTGTGGGTGCAAGAGATGGGGACATGAGAGAGGTGTGGGTGCAAGAGATGGGGACACAAGAGAGGTGTGGGTGCAAGAGATGGGGACACGAGAGAGGTGTGGGTGTAAGAGATGGGGACACGAGAGAGGTGTGGGTGCAAGAGATGGGGACACGAGAGGTGTGGGTGCAAGAGATGGGGACACAGAGAGGTGTGGGTGCAAGAGATGGGGACACGAGAGAGGTGTGGTGCAAGAGATGGGGACACGAGAGAGTTGTGGGTGCAAGAGATGGGGACACGAGAGAGGTGTGGGTGTAAGAGGGGGACACGAGAGAGGTGTGGTGCAAGAGAGGGTGACACGAGAGAGGTGTGGGTGCTAGAGATGGGGACACAAGAGAGGTGTGGGTGCAAGAGATGGGGACACGAGAGAGGTGTGGGTGCAAGAGATGGGGACACGAGAGAATTGTGGGTGTAAGAGATGGGGACACGAGAGAGGTGTGGGTTCAAGAGATGGGGACACAAGAGAGGTGTGGGTGTAAGAGATGGGGACATGAGAGAGGTGTGAGTGCAAGAGATGGGGACATGAGAGAGGTGTGGGTTCAAGAGATGGGGACACGAGAGAGGTGTGGGTGCAAGAGATGGGGACACGAGAGAGTGTGGGTGCAAGAGATGGGGACACGAGAGGTGTGGGTTCAAGAGATGGGGACACAGAGAGGTGTGGGTGCAAGAGATGGGGACACAAGAGAGGTGTGGGTGCAAGAGATGGGGACACAAGAGAGGTGTGGGTGCAAGAGATGGGGACACGAGAGAGTGTGGGTGCAAGAGATGGGGACATGAGAGAGGTGTGGGTGCAAGAGAGGGGGACACGAGAGAGGTGTGGGTGCTAGAGATGGGGACACGAGAGAGGTGTGGGTGCAAGAGATGGGGACACGAGAGAGGTGTGGGTGCAAGAGATAGGGATGTGAGAGAGGTGTGGGTGCAAGAGATGGGGACACGAGAGAGGTGTGGGTGCAAGAGATGGGGACACGAGAGAGGTGTGGGTGCAAGAGATGGGGACACGAGAGAGGTGTGGGTGCAAGAGATAGGGACACGAGAGAGGTGTGGGTGCAAGAGATGGGGACATGAGAGAGGTGTGGGTGCAAGAGATGGGGACATGGGAGAGGTGTGGGTGCAAGAGATAGGGATGCGAGAGAGGTGTGGGTGCAAGAGAATAGGACGCAAGAGAGGTGTGGGTGCAAGAGATGGGGACGCGAGAGAGGTGTGGGTGCAAGAGATGGGGACACAAGAGAGGTGTGGGTGCAAGAGATGGGGACACAAGAGAGGTGTGGGTGCAAGAGATGGGGACACGAGAGAGGTGTGGGTGTAAGAGATGGGGACACGAGAGAGGTGTGGGTGCAAGAGATGGGGACACGAGAGAGGTGTGGGTGTAAGAGATGGGGACATGAGAGAGGTGTAAGTGCAAGAGATGGGGACATGAGAGAGTTGTGGGTGTAAGAGATGGGGACACAAGAGAGGTGTGGGTGCAAGAGATGGGGACACCAAAGAGGTGTGGGTGTAAGAGAAGGGGACACAAGAGAGGTGTGGGTGCAAGAGATGGGGACACGAGAGGTGTGGGTTCAAGAGATGGGGACAACAGAGAGGTGTGGGTGCAAGAGATGGGGACACAGAGAGGTGTGGGTGCAAGAGATGGGGACACTAGAGAGGTGTGGGTGCAAGAGATGGGGACACGAGAGAGGTGTGGGTGTAAGAGGGGGACACGAGAGAGGTGTGGTGCAAGAGAGGGTGACACGAGAGAGGTGTGGGTGCTAGCGATGGGGACACGAGAGAGGTGTGGGTGCAAGAGATGGGGACACGAGAGAGGTGTGGGTGCAAGAGATAGGGATGCGAGAGAGGTGTGGGTGCAAGAGATGGGGACACGAGAGAGGTGTGGGTGCAAGAGATAGGGATGCGAGAGAGGTGTGGGTGCAAGAGATGGGGACTTGAGAGAGGTGTGGGTGCAAGAGATGAGGACACGAGAGAGGTGTGGGTGCAAGAGATGGGGACACGAGAGAGGTGTGGGTGCAAGAGATGGGGACACGAGAGAGGTGTGGGTGCAAGAGATAGGGACACGAGAGAGGTGTGGGTGCAAGAGATGGGGACATGAGAGAGGTGTGGGTGCAAGAGATGGGGACATGGGAGAGGTGTGGGTGCAAGAGATGGGGACGCAAGAGAGGTGTGGGTGCAAGAGATGGGGACACGAGAGAGGTGTGGGTGCAAGAGATGGGGACATGAGAGAGGTGTGGGTGCAAGAGATGGGGACACAAGAGGTGTGGGTGCAAGAGATTTGGATGCGAGAGAGGTGTGGGTGTAAGATGGGGACACGAGAGAGGTGTGGGTGCAAGAGATCGGGACACGAGAGAGGTGCGGGTGCAAGAGATGGGGATGCTAGAGAGGTGTGGGTGTAAGATGGGGACATGAGAGAGGTGTGGGTGCAAGAGATAGGGACGCGAGAGAGGTGTGGGTGTAAGAGATGATGTCACGAGAGAGGTGTGAGTGCAAAAGATGGGGACACGAGAGAGGTGTGAGTGCAAAAGATGGGGACGCGAGAGAGGTGTGGTTGCAAGAGATGGGGACACGAGAGGTGTGGATGCAAAAGATGGGTACACAAGAGAGGTGTGGATGCAAAAGATGGGGACATGAGAGAGGTGCGGTTGCAAGAGATGGGGACACGAGAGAGGTGTGAGTGCAAAAGATGGGGACGCGAGAAAGGTGTGAGTGCAAGAGATGGGGACATTAAAGGTGTAGTTTCAAGAGATGGGGACACGAGAGAGGTGTGGGTTCAAGAGATGGGGACACAAGAGAGGTGTGGGTGCAAGAGATGAGGACACAAGAGAGGTGTGTGTGCAAGAGATGGGGACACGAGAGAGGTGTGGGTGCAAGAGATGGGGACGCGAGATAGGTGTGGGTGCAAGAGATGGGGACACGAGAGAGGTGTGGGTGCAAGAGATGGGGACATGAGAGAGGTGTGGGTGCAAGAGATGGGGTCACGAGAGAGGTGTGGGTGCAAGAGATGGGGACATGAGAGAGGTGTGGGTGCAAGAGATGGGGACACAAGAGAGGTGTGGGTGCAAGAGATGGGGACATGAGAGAGGTGTGGATGCAAAAGATGGGGACGCATGAAAGGTGTGAGTGCAAGAGATTGGGACATTAAAGGTGTGGGTTCAAGAGATGGGGACACGATAGAGGTGTGGGTGCAAGAGATGGGGACACAAGAGAGGTGTGGGTGTAAGAGATGGGGACATGAGAGAGGTGTGGGTGCAAGAGATGGGGTCATGAGAGAGGTGTGGGTTCAAGAGATGGGGACACAAGAGAGGTGTGGGTGCAAGAGATGGGGACACGAGAGGTGTGGGTGTAAGAGATGGGGACACGAGAGAGGTGTGGGTGCAAGAGATGGGGACACGAGAGGTGTGGGTGCAAGAGATGGGGACAACAGAGAGGTGTGGGTGCAAGAGATGGGGACACGAGAGAGGTGTGGGTGCAAGAGATGGGGACACAAGAGAGGTGTGGGTGCAAGAGATGGGGACACGAGAGAGGTGTGGGTGTAAGAGATGGGGACACGAGAGAGGTGTGGTGCAAGAGATGGGTGACACGAGAGAGGTGTGGGTGCTAGAGATGGGGACACGAGAGAGGTGTGGGTGCAAGAGATGGGGACACAGAGAGGTGTGGGTGCAAGAGATAGGGACACGAGAGAGGTGTGGGTGCAAGAGATGGGGACACGAGAGAGGTGTGGGTGCAAGAGATAGGGATGCGAGAGAGGTGTGGGTGCAAGAGATGGGGACGTGAGAGTGGTGTGGGTGCAAGAGATCGGGACACGAGAGAGGTGTGGGTGCAAGAGATGGGGACACAAGATAGGTGTGGGTGTAAGAGATGAGGACATGAGAGAGGTGTGGGTGCAAGAGATAGGGACACAAGAGAGGTGTGGGTGCAAGAGATGGGGACATGAGAGAGGTGTGTGTGCAAGAGATGGGGACATGGGAGAGGTGTAGGTGCAAGAGATAGGGATGCGAGAGAGGTGTGGGTGCAAGAGATGGGGACGCAAGAGAGGTGTGGGTGCAAGAGATGGAGACATGAGAGAGGTGTGGGTGCAAGAGATGGGGACACAAGAGGTGTGGGTGCAAGAGATTTGGATGCGAGAGAGGTGTGGGTGTAAGATGGGGACACGAGAGAGGTGTGGGTGCAAGAGATGGGGACAAGAGAGGTGTGATGTGCAAGAGATGGGGAGGCGAGATAGGTGTGGGTGCAAGAGATGGGGACACGAGAGAGGTGTGGGTGCAAGAGATGGGGTCACGAGAGAGGTGTGGGTGTAAGAGATGGAGAAACAAGAGAGGTGTGGGTGCAAGAGATGGGGACATGAGAGAGGTGTGGGTGCAAAAGATGGGGACGCATGAAAGGTGTGAGTGCAAGAGATGGGGACGTTAAAGGTGTGGGTTCAAGAGATGGGGACACGATAGAGGTGTGGGTTCAAGAGATGGGGACACAAGAGAGGTGTGGGTGGAAGAGATGGGGACACAAGAGAGGTGTGGGTGCAAGAGATGGGGACACGAGAGAGGTGTGGGTGTAAGAGATGGGGACACGAGAGAGGTGTGGGTGCAAGAGATGGGGACACGAGAGAGGTGTGGGTGCAAGAGATGGGGACACGAGAGAGGTGTGGGTGCAAGAGATGGGGACACGAGAGAGGTGTAAGTGCAAGAGATGGGGACACGAGAGGTGTGGGTGCAAGAGATGGGGACACGAGAGGTGTGGGTGCAAGAGATGGGGACACAAGAGAGGTGTGGGTGCAAGAGATGGGACACTAGAGAGGTTTGGAGCAAGAGATGGGGACATTAAAGATGTGGGTGCAAGAGATGGGTACATGAGAGGGGTGTGGGTAAAAGAGAATGGGACACAAGAGGTGTGGCTGTAAGAGATGGGGACACGAGAGAGGTGTAAGTGCAAGAGATGGGGACACGAGAGAGGTGTGGTTGCAAGAGATGGGGACACAAGAGAGGTGTGGGTGCAAGAGATGCGGACACGAGAGAGGTGTGGGTGCAAGGGATGGGGACACAAGAGAGTGTGTGTGCAAGAGATGGGGACACAAGAGAGGTGTGGGTGCTAGAGATGGGGACACGAGAGGTGTGGGTGCAAGAGATGGGGACACGAGAGAGGTGTGGGTGCAAGAGATGGGGACACGAGAGGGTGTGTGCAAGAGACGGGGACACAAGAGGGTGTGGGTGCAAGAGATGGGGACACGAGAGAGTGTGGATACAAGAGATGGGGACTCAAGAGGTGTGGGTGCAAGAGATGGGGACACAAGAGAGGTGTGGGTACAAGAGATGGGGACACAAGAGAGGTGTGGGTGCAAGAGATGGGGACATGAGAGAGTGTGGGTGCAAGAGATGGGGACATTAGAGAGGTGTGGGTGCAAGAGATGAGGACACGAGAGGTGTGGGTGCAAGAGATGGGGACTTGAGAGAGTGTGGGTGCAAGAGATGGGGCATGAGAGAGGTGTGGGTGCAAGAGATGAGGACACAAGAGAGAGTGTGGGTGCTAGAGATCAGGGACATGAGAGAGTGTGGGTGCAAGAGATGAGGACACGAGAGGTGTGGGTGCAAGAGATGGGGACATGAGAGGTGTGGGTGCAAGAGATGAGGACCACGAGAGGTGTGGGTGCAAGAGATGAGGGACACAAGAGAGGTGTGGGTGCAAGAGATGGGGACACGAGAGAGGTGTGGGTGCAAGAGATGGGGACACGAGAGAGGTGTGGGTGCTAGAGATCGGGACATGAGAGAGGTGTGGGTGCAAGAGATGGGGACACGAGAGGTGTGGGTGCAAGAGATGGGGACATGAGAGAGGTGTGGGTGCAAGAGATGGGGACACGAGAGGTGTGGGTGCAAGAGATGAGGACACAAGAGAGGTGTGGGTGCAAGAGATGGGGACATGAGAGGTGTGGAGTGCAAGAGATGGGGACACAAGAGGTGTGGGTGCAAGAGATGGGGACATGAGAGAGGTGTGGGTGCAAGAGATGGGGACACAGAGAGGTGTGGGTGCAAGAGATGGGGACACGAGAGAGTGTGGGTGCAAGAGATGGGGACACGAGAGGTGTGGGTGCAAGAGATGGGGACACAGAGAGGTGTGGGTGCAAGAGATGGGGACACGAGAGAGGTGTGGGATGCAAGAGATGGGGACACGAGAGAGGTGTGGGTGCAAGAGATGGGGACACAAGAGAGGTGTGGGTGCAAGAGATGGGGACACGAGAGAGGTGTGGGTGCAAGAGATGGGGACACAAGAGAGGTGTGGGTGCAAGAGATGGGGACATGAGAGAGGTGTGGATGCAAGAGATGGGGACACAAGAGAGGTGTGGGTGTAAGAGATGGGGACACGAGAGAGGTGTGGGTACAAGAGATGGGGACACGAGAGAGGTGTGGGTGCAAGAGATGGGGACACAAGAGAGGTGTGGGTGCAATAGATGGGGACATGAGAGAGGTGTGGGTGTCAAGAGATGGGGACACAGAGAGGTGTGGGTGCAAGAGATGTGGAAGCGAGAGGTGTGGGTGCAAGATATGGGGACATGAGAGAGGTGTGGCTGCAAGAGATGGGGACACGAGAGAGGTGTGGAGTGCAAGAGATGGGGACACGAGAGAGTGTGGGTGCAAGAGATGGGGACATGAGAGAGTGTGGTGCAAGAGATGGGGACACAGAGAGGTGTGGGTGCAAGAGATGGGGACACGAGAGGTGTGGGTGCAAGAGATGGGGACACAAGAGAGGTGTGGAGTGCAAGAGATGGGGACATGAGAGAGGTGTGAGAGATGCAAGAGATGGGGACATGAGAGAGGTGTGGGTGCAAGAGATGGGGACATGAAGAGGTGTGGGTGCAAGAGATGGGGACACGAGAGAGGTGTGGGTGCAAGAGATGGGGACATGAGAGGTGTGGGTGCAAGAGATGGGGACATGAGAGAGTGTGGGTGCAAGAGATGGGGACATGAGAGAGGTGTGGGTGCAAGAGATGGGGACACAGAGAGGTGTGGGTGCAAGAGATGGGGACACGAGAGGTGTGGGTGCAAGAGATGGGGACACAGAGAGGTGTGGGTGCAAGAGATGGGGACACGAGAGAGGTGTGGGTGCAAGAGATGGGGACACGAGAGAGGTGTGGGTGCAAGAGATGGGGACACAGAGAGGTGTGGGTGCAAGAGATGGGGACACGAGAGGTGTGGGTGCAAGAGATGGGGACACGAGAGAGGTGTGGGTGCAAGAGATGGGGACACGAGAGAGTGTGGGTGCAAGAGATGGGGACGCGAGAGAGGTGTGGGTGCAAGAGATGGGGACATGAGAGAGGTGTGGGTGCAAGAGATGGGGAGGCGAGATAAGTGTGGGTGCAAGAGATGGGGACATGAGAGAGGTGTGGGTGCAAGAGATGGGGACACGAGAGAGGTGTGGGTGCAAGAGATGGGGTGGCGAGATAGGTGTGGGTGCAAGAGATGGGGACACGAGAGAGGTGTGGGTGCAAGAGATGGGGAGCGAGATAGGTGTGGGTGCAAGAGATGGGGACATGAGGAGGTGTGGGTGCAAGAGATGGGAGGCGAGATGGCTGTGGGTGCAAGAGATGGGGACACGAGAGAGTGTGGGTGCAAGAGATGGGGACACAAGAGAGGTGTGGGTGCAAGAGATGGGGACACGAGAGAGGTGCGGGTGTAAGAGATGGGGACATGAGAGAGGTGTGGGTGCAAGAGATGGGGAGGCGAGATAGGTGTGGGTGCAAGTGATGGGGACACGAGAGAGGTGTGGTTGCAAGAGATGGGGACACGAGAGAGGTGTGGGTGCAAGAGATGGGGACACGAGAGAGGTGTGGGTGCAAGAGATGGGGACACAAGAAAGGTGTGGGTGCACAAGATGGGACACAAGAGAGGTTTTGGAGCAAGAGATGGGGACATTAAAGATGTGGGTGCAAGAGATGGGTACATGAGAGGGGTGTGGGTAAAAGAGAATGGGACACAAGAGGTGTGGCTGTAAGAGATGGGGACACGAGAGAGGTGTAAGTGCAAGAGATGGGGACACGAGAGAGGTGTGGTTGTAAGAGATAGGGACACAAGAGAGGTGTGGGTGCAAGAGATGCGGACACGAGAGAGTTGTGGGTGTAAGGGATGGGGACACAAGAGAGGTGTGTGTGCAAGAGATGGGGACACAAGAGAGGTGTGGGTGCTAGAGATGGGGACACGAGAGAGGTGTGTGTGCAAGAGATGGGGACACAAGAGAGGTGTGGGTGCAAGAGATGAGGACACGAGAGAGGTGTGTGTGCAAGAGACGGGGACACAAGAGAGGTGTGGGTGTAAGAGATGGGGACACGAGAGAGGTGTGGATGCAAGAGATGGGGACTCAAGAGAGGTGTGGGTGTAAGAGATGGGGACACGAGAGAGGTGTGGGTACAAGAGATGGGGACACGAGAGAGGTGTGGGTGCAAGAGATGAGGACACGAGAGAGGTGTGGGTGCAAGAGATGGGGACATTAGAGAAGTGTGGGGGTCAAGAGATGAGGACACGAGAGAGGTGTGGGTGCAAGAGATGGGGACTTGAGAGAGGTGGGTGCAAGAGATGGGGCATGAGAGAAGTGTGGGTGCAAGAGATGAGGACACAAGAGAAGAGTGGGTGCTAGAGATCAGGACATGAGAGAGGTGTGGGTGAAAGAGATGAGGACACGAGAGGTGTGGGTGCAAGAGATGAGGACATGAGAGAGGTGTGGGTGCAAGAGATGAGGACACGAGAGGTGTGGGTGCAAGAGATGAGGACACAAGAGAGGTGTGGGTGCAAGAGATGGGGACATGAGAGAGGTGTGGGTGCAAGAGATGAGGACACAAGAGAGGAGTGGGTGCTAGAGATCAGGACATGAGAGAGGTGTGGGTGCAAGAGATGAGGACACGAGAGGTGTGGGTGCAAGAGATGGGGACATGAGAGAGGTGTGGGTGCAAGAGATGAGGACACGAGAGGTGTGGGTGCAAGAGATGAGGACACGAGAGAGGTGTGGGTGCAAGAGATGGGGACATGAGAGAGGTGTGGGTGCAAGAGATGGGGACACAAGAGGGGTGTGGGAGCAAGTAATGGGGACATGAGAGAGGTGTGGGTGCAAGAGATGGGGACACAAGAGAGTTGTGGGTGCAAGAGATGGGGACACGAGAGAGGTGTGGGTGCAAGAGATGAGGACACGAGAGAGGTGTGGGTGCAAGAGATGGGGACATGAGAGAGGTGTGGGTGCAAGAGATGGGGACACGAGAGAGGTGTGGGAGCAAGAAATGGGGACACGAGAGAGGTGTGGGTGCAAGAGATGGGGACACGAGAGAGGTGTGGGTGCAAGAGATGGGGACACGAGAGAGGTGTGGATGCAAGAGATGGGGACACAAGAGAGGTGTGGGTGTAAGAGATGGGGACATGAGAGAGGTGTGGATGCAAGAGATGGGGACACAAGAGAGGTGTGGGTGTAAGAGATGGGGACACGAGAGAGGTGTGGGTACAAGAGATGGGGACACGAGAGAGGTGTGGGTGCAAGAGATGAGGACACAAGAGAGGTGTGGGTGCAATAGATGGGGACATGAGAGAAGTGTGGGGGTCAAGAGATGAGGATACAAGAGAGGTGTGGGTGCAAGAGATGATTGTGGAAACGAGAGGTGTGGGTGCAAGATATGGGGACATGAGAGAGGTGTGGCTGCAAGAGATGAGGACACGAGAGAGGTGTGGGTGCAAGAGATGAGGACACGAGAGAGGTGTGGGAGCAAGAGATGGGGACATGAGAGAGGTGTGTGTGCAAGAGATGAGGACACAAGAGAGGTGTGGGTGCAAGAGATTGGGACACGAGAGAGGTGTGGGTGCAAGAGATGAGGACACAAGAGAGGTGTGGGTGCAAGAGATGGGGACATGAGAGAGGTGTGGGTGCAAGAGATGCAAGAGATGGGGACAGGAGAGAGGTGTGGGTGCAAGAGATGGGGACATGAGAGAGGTGTGGGTGCAAGAGATGAGGACACGAGAGAGGTGTGGGTGCAAGAGATGGGGACATGAGAGAGGTGTGGGTCCAAAAGATGGAGACATGAGAGAGGTGTGGGTGCAAGAGATGGGGACATGAGAGAGGTGTGGGTGCAAGAGATGGGGACTCAAGAGAGGTGTGGGTGCAAGAGATGGGGACACAAGAGGTGTGGGTGCAAGTGATGGGTACACAAGAGAGGTGTGGGTGCAAGAGATGAGGACACGAGAGAGGTGTGTGTGGAAGAGACGGGGACACGAGAGGGGTGTGGGTGCAAGAGATGGGGACACAAGAGAGGTGTGGGTGCAAGAGATGGGGACACGAGAGGTGTGGGTGCAAGAGATGGGGACACGAGAGAGGTGTGGGTGCAAGAGATGGGGACACGAGAGAGGTGTGGGTGCAAGACATGGGGAGGCGAGATAGGTGTGGGTGCAAGAGATGCGTACATGAGAGAGGTGTGGGTGCAAGTGATGGGGAGGCGAGATAAGTGTGGGTGCAAGAGATGGGGACATGAGAGAGGTGTGGGTGCAAGAGATGGGGACACGAGAGAGGTGTGGGTGCAAGAGATAGGGACACAAGAGAGGTGTGGGTGCAAGAGATGGGGACATGAGAGAGGTGCGGGTTCAAGAGATGGGGACGCGAGAGAGGTGTGGGTGTAAGATGGGGACACGAGAGAGGTGTGAGTGCAAAAGATGGGGACGCGAGAAAGGTGTGAGTGCAAGAGATGGGGACATTAAAGGTATGGGTTCAAGAGATGGGGACACGAGAGAGGTGTGGATGCAAAAGAAGGGGACACGAGAGAGGTGTGGATGCAAAAGATGGGGACATGAGAGAGTTGTGGGTGCAAGAGATGGGGACACGAGAGAGGTGTGGGTGCAAGAGATGGGGACACGAGAGAGGTGTGGGTGCAAGAGATGGGGACACAAGAGAGGTGTGGGTGCAAGAGATGGGGACACAAGAGAGTGTGGGTGCAAGAGATGGGGACACGAGAGAGTGTGAGTGCAAGAGATGGGGACGCGAGAAGGTGTGAGTGCAAGAGATGGGGACATTAAATGTGTGGGTTCAAGAGATGGGGACACGAGAGAGGTGTGTGTGCAAGAGATGGGGACACGAGAGAGGTGTGGGTGCAAGAGATGGGGACACAAGAGAGGTGTGGGTGCAAGAGATGGGGACACAAGAGAGGTGTGGGTGCAAGAGATGGGGACACGAGAGAGGTGTGGGTGTAAGAGATGGGGACACGAGAGGTGTGGGTGCAAGAGATGGGGACATGAATGGTGTGGGTGCAAGAGATGGGGACGCAAGAGAGGTGTGAGTGCAAGAGATGGGGACACGAGAGAGGTGTGAGTGCATAGATGGGGATACAAGAGGTGTGGGTGCAAGAGATGGGGACGCGAGAGAGGTGTGGGTGCAAGAGATGGGGACGCGAGAGGGGTATGAGTGCAAGAGATGGGGACATAAGAGATGTGGATGCAAGAGTTGGGGACATTAAGAGGTGTGGGTGCAAGAGATGGGGACACGAGAAGGTGTGAGTGCATAGATGGGGACACAAGAGGTGTGGGTGCAAGAGATGGGGACATGACTGAAGTATGGGTGCAAGAGATCTGGACACGAGAGAGGTGTGGGTGCAAGAGATGGGGGCACAAGAGAGGTGTGGGTGCAAGAGATGAGGACGTGAGAGAAGTGTGGGTGTAAGAGATGGGGATGCGAGAGGTGTGAGTGCAGGAGATGGGGACATGAATGGTGTGGGTGCAAGAGATGGGGACACGAGAGAGGTGTTTGTGTAAGAGATGGGGACACGAGAGGTTTGGGTGCAAGAGATGGGGACATGAATGGTGCGGGTGCAAGAGATGGGGACGCGAGAGAGGTGTGAGTGCAAGAGATGGGGACGCGAGAGAGGTGTGAGTGCATAGATGGGGACACAAGAGGTGTGGGTGCAAGAGATGGGGACGTGAGAGAGGTGTGGGTGCAAGAGATGGGGACGCGAGAGGGGTATGAGTGCAAGAGAGGGGGACATAAGAGATGTGGATGCAAGAGTTGGGGACATTAAAGGTGTGGGTGCAAGAGATGGGGACGTGAGAGAGGTGTGAGTGCATAGATGGGGACACAAGAGGTGTGGGTGCAAGAGATGGGGACATGAGAGAAGTATGGGTGCAAGAGATGGGGACAAGAGAGAGGTGTGGGTGCAAGCGATGGGGACACAAGAGAGGTGTGGGTGCAAGAGATGGGGACACGAGAGAGGTGCGGGTGTAAGAGATGGGGACACGAGAGAGGTGCGGGTGCAAGAGATGGGGTGGCGAGATAGGTGTGGGTGCAAGAGATGGGGACACGAGAGAGGTGTGGGTGCAAGAGATGGGGAGGCGAGATAGGTGTGGGTGCAAGAGATGGGGACATGAGGAGGTGTTGGTGCAAGAGATGGGGAGGCGAGATAGCTGTGGGTGCAAGAGATGGGGACACGAGAGAGGTGTGGGTGCAAGAGATGGGGACACGAGAGAGTGTGGGTGCAAGAGATGGGGACACAAGAGAGGTGTGGGTGCAAGAGATGGGGACACGAGAGAGGTGCGGGTGTAAGAGATGGGGACATGAGAGAGGTGTGGGTGCAAGAGATGGGGAGGCGAGATAGGTGTGGGTGCAAGTGATGGGGACACGAGAGAGGTGTGGTTGCAAGAGATGGGGACAAGAGAGAGGTGTGGGTGCAAGAGATGGGGACACAAGAGAGGTGTGGGTGCAAGAGATGGAACATGAGAGGTGTGGGTGTAAGAGATGGGGACATGAGAGAGGTGTGGGTGTAAGAGATGGGGACACGAGAGAGGTGTGGGTGTAAGAGATGGGGACACCAGAGAGGTGTGGGTGCAAGAGATGGGAACACGAGAGAGGTGTGGGAGCAAGAGATGGGGACATGACTGGTGTGGGTGCAAGAGATGGGATGCGAGAGAGGTGTGGCTGCAAGAGATGGGGACGCGAGAGAGGTGTGGGTGTAAAATGGGGACACGAGAGAGGTGTGAGTGCAAAAGATGGGGACGCGAGAAAGGTGTGAGTGCAAGAGATGGGGACATTAAAGGTGTGGGTTCAAGAGATGGGGACACGAGAGAGGTGTGGATGCAAAAGAAGGGGACACGAGAGAGGTGTGGATGCAAAAGATGGGGACATGAGAGAGGTGTGGGTGCAAGAGATGGAGACACGAGAGAGGTGTGGGTGCAAGAGATGGGGACACGAGAGAGGTGTGGGTGCAAGAGATGGGGACACGAGAGATGTGTGGGTGCAAGAGATGGGGACACAAGAGAGGTGTGGGTGCAAGAGATGGGGACACGAGAGAGAAGTGGGTGCAAGAGATGAGGACACAAGAGAGGTGTGGGTTCAAGAGATGAGGACACAAGAGAGGTGTGGGTGCAAGAGATGGGGACATGAGAGAGGTGTGGGTGCAAGAGATGGGGACGCGAGAGGTGTGAATGCAAAAGATGGGGACACGAGAGAGGTGGATGGAAAAGATGGGGACACGAGAGAGGTGTGGGTGCAAGAGATGGGGACAAAAGAGAGGTGTGGGTGCAAGAGATGGGGACACGAGAGAGGTGTGGGTGCAAGAGATGGCGATACGAGAGAGGTGTGGATACAAAGAGATGGGGTCATGAGAGTGGTGTGGGTGCAAGAGATGAGGACACGAGAGAGTGTGGGTGCAAGAGATGGGGACACGAGAGGTGTGGGTCCAGAGATGGGGACACGAGAGGTGTGGGTGCAAGAGATGGGGACATGAGAGGTGTGGGTGCAAGAGACGGGGACATGAGAGAGGTGTGGGTGCAAGAAATGGGGACGCGAGAGAGGTGTGGGTGCAAGAGAATGGGACACAGAGAGGTGTGGGTGCAAGTGATGGGTACGCGAGAGGTGTGGGTGCAAGAGATGGGGACGTAAGAGAAGTGTGGGTGCAAGAGAATGGGACACAAGAGAGGTGTGGGTGCAAGAGATGGGGACATGAGAGAGGTGTGGGTGCAAGAGATGGGGACACAAGTGGTGTGGGAGCAAGTGATGGGGACACAAGAGAGGTGTGGGTGCAAGAGATGGGGACACGAGAGAGTGTGGGTGCAAGAGATGGGGACATGAGAGAGGTGTGGGTGCAAGAGATGGAGACACGAGAGCGGTGGGGGTGCAAGAGATCGGGAGGCGAGATAGGTGTGGGTGCAAGAGATGGGGACATGAGAGAGGTGTGGGTGCAAGAAATGGGGAGGCAAGATAGGTGTGGGTGCAAGTGATGGGGACACGAGAGAGGTGTGGGTGCAAGAGATGGGGACACGAGAGAAGTGTGGGTGCAAGAGATGTGGACACAAGAGAGGTGTGGGTGCAAGAGATGGGGACACAAGAGAGGTGCGGGTGCAAGAGATGGGAACGCGCGAGAGGTGTGGGTGCAAGAGATGGGTACACGAGAGAGGTGTGGGTGTAAGATGGGGACACGAGAGAGGTGTGGGTGCAAGAGATAGGGACACAAGAGAGGTGTGGGTGTAAGAGATGGGGACACGAGAGAGTGTGGGTGCAAGAGATGGGGACACAGAGAGGTATGGGTGCAAGAGATGGGGACACAAGAAAGGTGTGGGTGCACGAGATGGGACACAAGAGAGGTTTTGGAGCAAGAGATGGGGACATTAAAGATGTGGGTGCAAGAGATGGGTACATGAGAGGGGTGTGGGTAAAAGAGAATGGGACACAAGAGGTGTGGGTGCAAGAGATGGGGACGCGGGAGAGGTGTGGGTACAAGAGATGGGGACACGAGAGAGTGTGGGAGCAAGAGATGGGGACATTAAAGATGTGGGTGCAAGAGATGGGAACACGAGAGAGGGTTGTTGCAAGAGATGGGGACAAGAGAGAGGTGTGAGTGCAAGAGATGGGGACACAAGAGGTGTGGGTGCAAGAGATGGGGACATGAGAGAGGCGTGGGTGCAAGAGATGGGGACATGAGAGAGGTGTTGTTGCAAGAGATGGGGACATGAGAGAGGTGTGAGTGCATGAGATGGGGACACAAGAGTAGTGGGTGCAAGAGATGGGGACACAAGAGGTGTGGGTGCAAGAGTTAGGGACACAAGAGAGGGGTTGTTGCAAGAGATGGGGACATGAGAGAGGTGTGAGTGCACGAGATGGGGACACAAGAGTAGTGGGTGCAAGAGATGGGGACACAAGAGAGGTGGGGGTGCAAGAGATGGGGACATGAGAGAGGTATGCGTGCATGAGATGGGGACACAAGAGTAGTGGGTGCAAGAGATGGGGACACAAGAGAGGTGGGGGTGCAAGAGATGGGGACATGAGAGAGGTGTGGGTGTAAGAGATGGGGACACAAGAGAGGTGTGGGTGTAAGAGATGGGGACACCAGAGAGGTGTGGGTGCAAGAGATGGGAACACGAGAGAGGTGTGGGAGCAAGAGATGGGGACATGACTGGTGTGGGTGCAAGAGATGGGGACGCGAGACAGGTGTGAGTGCATATATTGGGACACAAGAGGTGTGGGTGCAAGAGATGGGGACAAGAGAGAGGTGTGGGTGCAAGAGATGGGGACACCAGAGAGGTGTGGGTGCAAGAGATGCAGACACCACAAAGGTGTGGGTGCAAGAGATGGGGACGCGACAGAGGTGTGAGTGCAAGAGATGGGGACAGAAGAGGTGTGTGTGCAAGAGATGGGGACACCACAGAGATGTGAGTGCAAGAGATGGGAACTCAAAGGTGTGGGTGCAAGAGATGGGGACACAAGAGGTGTGGGTGCAAGAGATGGGGACAACAGAGAGGTGTGGGTGCAAGAGATGGGGACACCACAGAGATGTGAGTGCAAGAGATGGGGACACAAGAGATGTGGGAGCAAGAGATGGGGATGCGAGAGAGGTGTGGGTGCAAGAGATGGGGACGCGAGAGAAGTGTGGGTGTAAGAGATGGGGACATGAGAGGTGTGTGGGTGTAAGAGATGGGGACACGGGAGAGGTTTGGGTGCAAGAGATGGGGACATGGGAGGGGTGTGGGTGCAAGAGATGGGACGAGAGAGGTGTGGGTGCAAGAGATGGGGACACCAGAGAGGTGTGGGTGCAAGAGATGGGGACACAAGAGAGGTGTGGGTGCAAGAGATGGGGACATTAAAGAGGTTTGAGTGCAAGAGATGGGGACACAAGAGAGGTGTGGGTGCAAGAGATGGGGACACGAGAGAGGTGTGGGTGCAACAGATGGGGACACCAGAGAGGTGTGGGTGCAAGAGATGGGGACACGAGAGAGGTGTGAGTGCAAGAGATGGGGACACAAGAGAGGTGTGGGTGCAAGAGAAAGGGACACAAGGGAGGTGTGGGTGCAAGAGATGGGGACACGAGAGAGGTGTGGGTAGAAGAGATGGGGACGTGAGAGAGGTGTGGGTGCAAGAGATGGGGACGCGAGAGAGGTGTGGGTGCAAGATGGGGACACATGAGAGGTGTGAGTGCAAAAGATGGGGACATGAGAGAGGTGTAGATGCAAGAGATGGGGACACGAGAGAGGTGGGGATGCAAAAGAAGGGAACATGAGAGAGGTGTAGATGCAAAAGATGGGGACACGAGAGAAGTGTGGGTGCAAGAGATGGGGACACCAGAGAGGTGTGGGTGCAAGAGATGGGGACGCGAGAGAAGTGTGGGTGTAAGAGATGGGGACATGAGAGGTGTGTGGGTGCAAGAGATGGGGACACAAGAGGTGTGGGTGCAAGAAATGGGGACGCGAGAGAGGTATGGGTGCAAGAGAATGGGACCCAAGAGAGGTGTGGGTGCAAGTGATGGATACGCGAGAGAGGTGTGGGTGCAAGAGATGGGGACGCAAGAGAAGTGTGGGTGCAAGAGAATGGGACACCAGAGAGGTGTGGGTGCAAGAGATGGGGACACGAGAGAGGTGTGAGTGCAAGAGATGGGGACACAAGAGAGGTGTGGGTGCAAGAGAAAGGGACACAAGGGAGGTGTGGGTGCAAGAGATGGGGACACGAGAGAGGTGTGGGTACAAGAGATGGGGACGTGAGAGAGGTGTGGGTGCAAGAGATGGGGACGCGAGAGAGGTGTGGGTGCAAGATGGGGACACATGAGAGGTGTGAGTGCAAAAGATGGGGACATGAGAGAGGTGTAGATGCAAGAGATGGGGACACGAGTGAGGTGGGGATGCAAAAGAAGGGAACATGAGAGAGGTGTAGATGCAAGAGATGGGGACACGAGAGAAGTGTGGGTGCAAGAGATGGGGACACCAGAGAGGTGTGGGTGCAAGAGATAGGGACACGAGAGAGGTGTGGGTGCAAGAGATGGGGACACGAGAGAGGTGTGGGTGCAAGAGATAGGGACACAAGAGAGGTGTGGGTGCAAGAGATGGGGACATGAGAGAGGTGTGGGTGCAAGAGATGGGGACATGGGAGAGGTGTGGGTGCAAGAGATAGGGATGCGAGAGAGGTGTGGGTGCAAGAGAATGGGATGCAAGAGAGGTGTGGGTGCAAGAGAATGGGACGCAAGTGAGGTGTGGGTGGTAGAGATAGGGATGCGAGAGAGGTGTGGGTGCAAGACAATGGGACGCAAGAGAGGTGTGGGTGCAAGAGATGGGGACGTGAGAGAGGTGTGGGTGCAAGAGATGGGGACACGAGAGAGGTGGGGGTGCAAGAGATGGGGACACAAGAGAGGTTTGGGTGTAAGAGATGTGGACATAAGAGAGGTGTGGGAGTAAGAGATGGGGACATGAGAGGGGTTTGGGTGCAAGAGATGGGGACACCAGAGAGGTGTGGGTGCTAGAGATGGGGACAAGAGAGAGGTGTGGGTGCAAGAGATGGGGACACGAGAGAGGTGTGAGTGCAAGAGATGGGAACACAAGAGGTGTGGGTGCAAGAGATGGGGACATGAGATAGGTGTTAGTGCAAGATAATGGGACACAAGAGGTGTGGGTGTAAGAGATGGGGACACGAGAGAGGTGTGGGTGCAAGAGATGGGGACACCACAAAGGTGTGGATGCAAGAGATGGGGGGACAAGAGGTGTGGGTGCAAGAGATGGGGACACCAGAGAGGTGTGGGTGCAAGAGATGGGGACACCACAGAGATGTGAGTGCAAGAGATGGGGACACAAGAGGTGTGGGAGCAAGAGATGGGGATGCGAGAGAGGTGTGGGTGCAAGAGATGGGGACGCGAGAGAAGTGTAGGTGTAAGAGATGGGGACATGAGAGGTGTGTGGGTGTAAGAGATGGGGACACGGGAGAGGTGTGGGTGCAAGAGATGGGGACATAGGAGAGGTGTGGGTGCAAGAGATGGGGACATGGGAGAGGTGTGGGTGCAAGAGATGGGGACCTGAGAGGTGTGGGTGCTAGAGATGGGGACATGAAAGAGGTGTGGGTGCAAGAGATGCAGACACAAGAGAGGTGTGGATGCAAGAGATGGGGACATGAAAGGGGTGTGGGTGCAAGAGATGGGACGAGAGAAGTGTGGGTGCAAGAGATGGGGACACCAGAGAGGTGTGGGTGCAAGAGATGGGGACATGAGAGGGGTGTGGGTGCAAGAGATGGGACCAAAGAGGTGTGGGTGCAAGAGATGGGGACACGAGAGAGGTGTGAGTGCAAGAGATGGGGACACAAGAGAGTTGTGGGTGCAAGAGATAGGGACACAAGAGAGGTGTGGGTGCAAGAGATGGGGACACGAGAGAGGTGTGGGTGCAAGAGATGGGGACGCGAGAGAGGTGTGGGTGCAAGAGATGGGGACGCAAGAGAGGTGTGGGTGTAAGATGGGGACACGAGAGAGGTGTGAGTGCAAAGATGGGGACATGAGAGAGGTGTAAATGCAAGAGATGGGGACACGAGAGAGGTGTGGATGCAAGAAGGGGACATGAGAGAGGTGAAGATGCAAGAGATGGGGACACGAGAGAGGTGTGGGTGCAAGAGATGGGGACACCAGGGAGGTGTGGGTGCAAGAGATGGGGACACGAGAGAGGTGTGGGTGCAAGAGATGGGGACACGAGAGAGGTGTGGGTGCAAGAGATAGGGACACAAGAGAGGTGAGGGTGCAAGAGATGGGGACATGAGAGAGGTGTGGGTGCAAGAGATGGGGACATGGGAGAGGTGTGGGTGCAAGTGATAGGGATGCAAGAGAGGTGTGGGTGCAAGAGAATGGGACGCAAGAGAGGTGTGGGTGCAAGAGATGGGGACATGAGAGAGGTGTGGGTGCAAGAGATGGGGACACGAGAGAGGTTTGGGTGCAAGAGATGGGGACACGAGAGAGGTGTGGGTACAAGAGATGGGGACACGAGAGAGGTGTGGGTGCAAGCGATGGGGACATGAGAGGTGTGAGTGCAAAAGATGGGGACACAAGAGAGGTGTGGATACAAGAGATGGGGTCATGAGAGTGGTGTGGGTGCAAGAGATGAGGACACGAGAGAGGTGTGGGTGCAAGAGATGGGGACACGAGAGAGGTGTGGGTGCGAGAGATGGGGACACGAGAGAGGTTTGGGTGCAAGAGATGGGGACACAAGAGAGGTGTGGGTACAAGAGATGGGGACACAAGAGAGGTGTGGGTGCAAGCGATGGGGACATGAGAGGTGTGAGTGCAAAAGATGGGACACAAGAGAGGTGTGGATACAAGAGATGGGGTCATGAGAGTGGTGTGGGTGCAAGAGATGAGGACACGAGAGAGGTGTGGGTGCAAGAGATGGGGACACAAGAGAGGTGTGGGTGCAAGAGATGGGGACACGAGAGAGGTGTGGGTGCAAGAGATAGGGACACGAGAGAGGTGTGGGTGCAAGAGATAGGGATATGAGAGAGGAGTGGGTACAAGAGATGGGGACATGGGAGATGTGTGGGTGCAAGAGATAGGGATGCGAGAGAGGTGTGGGTGCAAGAGAATGGGAAGCAAGAGAGGTGTGGGTGCAAGAGATGGTGACGCGAGAGAGGTGTGGGTGCAAGAGATGGGGACATGAGAGAGGTGTGGGTGCAGGAGAATGGGACACAAGAGAGGTGTTGGTGCAAGAGATGGGGACGCGAGAGAGGTGTGGGTGCAAGAGATGGGTGCGTGAGAGAGGTGTGGGTGCAAGAGAATGGGACACGAGAGAGGTGTGGGTGCAAGAGATGGGGACATGAGTGAGGTGTGGGTGCAAGACATGGGAACATAAGAGGTGTGGGTGCAAGAGATGGGGACGCGAGAGAGGTGTGGGTGAAAGAGATGGAGACACGAGAGAGGTGTGGGTGTAAGATGGGGACACGAGAGAGGTGTGGGTGCAAGAGATGGGGACACGAGATGTGTGGGTGCAAGAGATGGGGAGGCGAGATAGGTGTGGGTGCAAGAGATGGGGACACGAGAGGTGTGGGTGCAAGACATGGGGAGGCGAGATAGGTGTGGGTGCAAGAGATGGGGACATGAGAGAGGTGTGGGTGCAAGAGATGGGGAGGCGATATATGTGTGGGTGCAAGAGCTGAGGACATGAGAGAGGTGTGGGTGCAAGAGATGGGGACACAAGAGAGGTGTGTGTGCAAGAGATAGGGACACAAGAGAGGTGTGGGTGCAAGAGATGGGGACACGAGAGAGGTGCGGGTGCAAGAGATGGGGACGCGAGAGAGGTGTGGGTGTAAGATGGGGACACGAGAGAGGTGTGAGTGCAAAAGATGGGGACGCGAGAGAGGTGTGGGTGCAAGAGATGGGGACATTAAAGGTGTGGGTTCAAGAGATGGGGACACGAGAGAGGTGTGGATGCAAAAGAAGGGGACACGAGAGAGGTGTGGATGCAAAAGATGGGGACATGAGAGAGTTGTGGGTGCAAGAGATGGGGACACGAGAGGGGTGTGGGTGCAATAGATGGGGACACGAGAGAGGTGTGGGTGCAAGAGATGGGGACACAAGAGAGGTGTGGGTGCAAGAGATGGGGACGTGAGAGAAGTGTGGGTGTAAGAGATGGGGATGCGAGAGGTGTGAGTGCAGGAGATGGGGACATGAATGGTGTGGGTGCAAGAGATGGGGACACGAGAGAGGTGTGGGTGTAAGAGATGGGGACACGAGAGGTGTGGGTGCAAGAGATGGGGACATGAATGGTGTGGGTGCAAGAGATGGGGACGCGAGAGAGGTGTGAGTGCAAGAGATGGGGAAGCGAGAGAGGTGTGAGTGCATAGATGGGGACACAAGAGGTGTGGGTGCAAGAGATGGGGATGCGAGAGAGGTGTGGGTGCAAGAGATGGGGACGCGAGAGGGGTATGAGTGCAAGAGATGGGGACATAAGAGATGTGGATGCAAGAGTTGGGGACATTAAAGGTGTGGGTGCAAGAGATGGGGACGCGAGAGAGGTGTGAGTGCATAGATGGGGACACAAGAGGTGTGGGTGCAAGAGATGGGGACATGAGAGAAGTATGGGTGCAAGAGATGGAGACACGAGAGAGGTGTGGGTGCAATAGATGGGGACACAAGAGAGGTGTGGGTGCAAGAGATGGGGACACGAGAGAGGTGCGGGTGTAAGAGATGGGGACACAAGAGAGGTGCGGGTGCAAGAGATGGGGTGGCGAGATAGGTGTGGGTGCAAGAGATGGGGACACGAGAGAGGTGTGGGTGCAAGAGATGGGGAGGCGAGATAGGTGTGGGTGCAAGAGATGGGGACATGAGAGAGGTGTGGGTGCAAGAGATGGGGAGGCGAGATAGCTGTGGGTGGAAGAGATGGGGACACGAGAGAGGTGTGGGTGCAAGAGATGGGGACACGAGAGAGGTGTGGGTGCAAGAGATGGGGACACAAGAGAGGTGTGGGTGCAAGAGATGGGGACACGAGAGAGGTGCGGGTGCAAGAGATGGGATGCGAGAGAGGTGTGGCTGCAAGAGATGGGGACGCGAGAGATGTGTGGGTGTAAGATGGGGACACGAGAGAGGTGTGAGTGCAAAAGATGGGGACTCGAGAAAGGTGTGAGTGCAAGAGATGGGGACATTAAAGTTGTGGATTCAAGAGATGGGGACACGAGAGAGGTGTGGATGCAAAAGAAGGGGACACGAGAGAGGTGTGGATGCAAAACATGGGGACATGAGAGAGGTGTGGGTGCAAGAGATGGAGACACGAGAGAGGTGTGGGTGCAAGAGATGGGGACACGAGAGAGGTGTGGGTGCAAGAGATGGGGACACGAGAGAGGTGTGGGTGCAAGAGATGGGGACACAAGAGAGGTGTGGGTGCATGAGATGGGGACACGAGAGAGGTGTGGCTGCAAGAGATGAGGACACAAGAGAGGTGTGGGTGCAAGAGATGAGGTCACAAGAGAGGTGTGGGTGCAAGAGATGGGGACATGAGAGAGGTGTGGGTGCAAGAGATGTGGACGCAAGAGGTGTGAATGCAAAAGATGGGGACACGAGAGAGGTGTGGGTGCAAGAGATGGGGACACGAGAGAGGTGTGGGTGCAAGAGATGGGGACACAAGAGAGGTGTGGGTGCAAGAGATGGGGACACGAGAGAGGTGTGGATGGAAAAGATGGGGACACAAGAGAGGTGTGGGTGCAAGAGATGGGGACAAGAGAGAGGTGTGGGTGCAAGAGATGGGGACATGAGAGAGGTGTGGGTGCAAGAGATGGGGATATGAGAGAGGTGTGGATACAAAGAGATGGGGTCATGAGAGTGGTGTGGGTGCAAGAGATGAGGACACGAGAGAGGTGTGGGTGCAAGGGATGGGGACACGAGAGAGGTGTGGGTCCAAGAGATGGGGACACGAGAGAGGTGTGGGTGCAAGAGATGGGGACATGAGAGAGGTGTGGGTGCAAGAGACGGGGACATGAGAGAGGTGTGGGTGCAAGAAATGGGGACGCAAGAGAGGTATGGGTGCAAGAGAATGGGACCCAAGAGAGGTGTGGGTGCAAGTGATGGATACGCGAGAGAGGTGTGGGTGCAAGAGATGGGGATGCAAGAGAAGTGTGGGTGCAAGAGAATGGGACACAAGAGAGGTGTGGGTTGAAGAGATGGGGACATGAGAGAGGTGTGGGTGCAAGAGATGGGGACACAAGAGGTGTGGGAGCAAGTGATGGGGACAAGAGAGAGATGTGGGTGCAAGAGATGGGGACACGAGAGAGGTGTGGGTGCAAGAGATGGGGACATGAGAGAGGTGTGGGTGCAAGAGATGGGGACATGAGAGAGGTGTGGGTGCAAGAGATGGGGACACGAGAGAGGTGTGGGTGCAAGAAATGGGGACGCGAGAGAGGTATGGGTGCAAGAGAATGGGACCCAAGAGAGGTGTGGGTGCAAGTGATGGATACGCGAGAGAGGTGTGGGTGCAAGAGATGGGGACGCAAGAGAAGTGTGGGTGCAAGAGAATGGGACACAAGAGAGGTGTGGGTTGAAGAGATGGGGACATGAGAGAGGTGTGGGTGCAAGAGATGGGGACACAAGAGGTGTGGGAGCAAGTGATGGGGACAAGAGAGAGGTGTGGGTGCAAGAGATGGGGACACGAGAGAGGTGTGGGTGCAAGAGATGGGGACATGAGAGAGGTGTGGGTGCAAGAGATGGGGACACGAGAGAGGTGTGGGTGCAAGAGAAGGGGACACGAGAGAGGTGTGGGTGCAAGAGATGGGGACACAAGAGAGGTGTGGGTGCAAGAGATGGGGACGCGAGAGAAGTGTGGGTGTAAGAGATGGGGACATGAGAGGTGTGTGGGTGCAAGAGATGGGGACACAAGAGGTGTGGGTGCAAGAAATGGGGACGCGAGAGAGGTATGGGTGCAAGAGAATGGGACCCAGGAGAGGTGTGGGTGCAAGTGATGGATACGCGAGAGAGGTGTGGGTGCAAGAGATGGGGACGCAAGAGAAGTGTGGGTGCAAGAGAATGGGACACCAGAGAGGTGTGGGTGCAAGAGATGGGGACACGAGAGAGGTGTGAGTGCAAGAGATGGGGACACAAGAGAGGTGTGGGTGCAAGAGAAAGGGACACAAGGGAGGTGTGGGTGCAAGAGATGGGGACACGAGAGAGGTGTGGGTACAAGAGATGGGGACGTGAGAGAGGTGTGGGTGCAAGAGATGGGGACGCGAGAGAGGTGTGGGTGCAAGATGGGGACACATGAGAGGTGTGAGTGCAAAAGATGGGGACATGAGAGAGGTGTAGATGCAAGAGATGGGGACACGAGAGAGGTGGGGATGCAAAAGAAGGGAACATGAGAGATGTGTAGATGCAAGAGATGGGGACATGAGAGAAGTGTGGGTGCAAGAGATGGGGACACCAGAGAGGTGTGGGTGCAAGAGATGGGGACATGAGAGAGGTGTGGGTGCAAGAGATGGGGACATGAGAGAGGTGTGGGTGCAAGAGATGGGGACATGGGAGAGGTGTGGGTGCAAGAGATGGGGACATGAGAGAGGTGTGGGTGCAAGAGATGGGGACATGGGAGAGGTGTGGGTGCAAGAGATGGGGACATGGGAGAGGTGTGGGTGCAAGAGATAGGGATGCGAGAGAGGTGTGGGTGCAAGAGATGGGGACAAAAGAGAGGTGTGGGTGCAAGAGATGGGGACACGAGAGAGGTGTGAGTGCAAGAGATGGTGACACGAGAGAGGTGTGGGTGCAAGAGATGGGGACACGAGAGAGGTTTGGGTGTAAGAGATGTGGACATAAGAGAGGTGTGGGAGTAAGAGATGGGGACATGAGAGGGGTTTGGGTGCAAGAGATGGGGACACCAGAGAGGTGTGGGTGCTAGAGATGGGGACAAAAGAGAGGTGTGGGTGCAAGAGATGGGGACACGAGAGAGGTGTGAGTGCAAGAGATGGGAACACAAGAGGTGTGGGTGTAAGAGATGGGGACACGAGAGAGGTGTGGGTGCAAGAGATGGGGACACCACAAAGGTGTGGATGCAAGAGATGGGGGGACAAGAGGTGTGGGTGCAAGAGATGGGGACATCAGAGAGGTGTGGGTGCAAGAGATGGGGACACCACAGAGATGTGAGTGCAAGAGATGGGGACACAAGAGGTGTGGGAGCAAGAGATGGGGATGCGAGAGAGGTGTGGGTGCAAGAGATGGGGACGCGAGAGAAGTGTAGGTGTAAGAGATGGGGACATGAGAGGTGTGTGGGTGTAAGAGATGGGGACACGGGAGAGGTGTGGGTGCAAGAGATGGGGACATGGGAGAGGTGTGGGTGCAAGAGATGGGGACATGGGAGAGGTGTGGGTGCAAGAGATGGGGACCTGAGAGGTGTGGGTGCTAGAGATGGGGACATGAAAGAGGTGTGGGTGCAAGAGATGCAGACACAAGAGAGGTGTGGATGCAAGAGATGGGGACATGAAAGGGGTGTGGGTGCAAGAGATGGGACGAGAGAGGTGTGGGTGCAAGAGATGGGGACACCAGAGAGGTGTGGGTGCAAGAGATGGGGACATGAGAGGGGTGTGGGTGCAAGAGATGGGACCAGAGAGGTGTGGGTGCAAGAGATGGGGACACCAGAGAGGTATGGGTGCAAGAGATGGGGACACAAGAGAGGTGTGGGTGCAAGAGATGGGGACATGAGAGAGGTGTGAGTGCAAGAGATGGGGACACAAGAGAGGTGTGGGTGCAAGAGATGGGGACACGACAGAGGTGTGGGTGCAAGAGATGGGGACACCAGAGAGGTGTGGGTGCAAGAGATGGGGACACGAGAGAGGTGTGAGTGCAAGAGATGGGGACACAAGAGAGTTGTGGGTGCAAGAGATAGGGACACAAGAGAGGTGTGGGTGCAAGAGATGGGGACACGAGAGAGGTATGGGTGCAAGAGATGGGGACGCGAGAGAGGTGTGGGTGCAAGAGATGGGGACGCGAGAGAGGTGTGGGTGTAAGATGGGGACACGAGAGAGGTGTGAGTGCAAAAGATGGGGACATGAGAGAGGTGTAAATGCAAGAGATGGGGACACGAGAGAGGTGTGGATGCAAAAGAAGGGGACATGAGAGAGGTGAAGATGCAAGAGATGGGGACACGAGAGAGGTGTGGGTGCAAGAGATGGGGACACCAGGGAGGTGTGGGTGCAAGAGATGGGGACACGAGAGAGGTGTGGGTGCAAGAGATGGGGACACGAGAGAGGTGTGGGTGCAAGAGATAGGGACACAAGAGAGGTGCGGGTGCAAGAGATGGGGACATAGGAGAGGTGTGGGTGCAAGAGATGGGGACATGGGAGAGGTGTGGGTGCAAGTGATAGGGATGCAAGAGAGGTGTGGGTGCAAGAGAATGGGACGCAAGAGAGGTGTGGGTGCAAGAGATGGGGACATGAGAGAGGTGTGGGTGCAAGAGATGGGGACACAAGAGAGGTTTGGGTGCAAGAGATGGGGACACGAGAGAGGTGTGGGTACAAGAGATGGGGACACGAGAGAGGTGTGGGTGCAAGCGATGGGGACATGAGAGGTGTGAGTGCAAAAGATGGGGACACAAGAGAGGTGTGAATACAAGAGATGGGGTCATGAGAGTGGTGTGGGTGCAAGAGATGAGGACACGAGAGAGGTGTGGGTGCAAGAGATGGGGACACGAGAGAGGTGTGGGTGCAAGAGATGGGGACACGAGAGAGGTGTGGGTGCAAGAGATAGGGACACGAGAGAGGTGTGGGTGCAAGAGATAGGGATATGAGAGAGGAGTGGGTGCAAGAGATGGGGACATGGGAGATGTGTGGGTGCAAGAGATAGGGATGCGAGAGAGGTGTGGGTGCAAGAGAATGGGAAGCAAGAGAGGTGTGGGTGCAAGAGATGGGGACGCGAGAGAGGTGTGGGTGCAAGAGATGGGGACATGAGAGAGGTGTGGGTGCAAGAGAATGGGACACAAGAGAGGTGTTGGTGCAAGAGATGGGGACGCGAGAGAGGTGTGGGTGCAAGAGATGGGTGCGTGAGAGAGGTGTGGGTGCAAGAGAATGGGACACGAGAGAGGTGTGGGTGCAAGAGATGGGGACATGAGTGAGGTGTGGGTGCAAGACATGGGAACATAAGAGGTGTGGGTGCAAGAGATGGGGATGCGAGAGAGGTGTGGGTGAAAGAGATGGAGACACGAGAGAGGTGTGGGTGTAAGATGGGGACACGAGAGATGTGTGGGTGCAAGAGATGGGGACACGAGATGTGTGGGTGCAAGAGATGGGGAGGCGAGATAGGTGTGGGTGCAAGAGATGGGGACACGAGAGAGGTGTGGGTGCAAGACATGGGGAGGCGAGATAGGTGTGGGTGCAAGAGATGGGGACATGAGAGAGGTGTGGGTGCAAGAGATGGGGAGGCGAGATAAGTGTGGGTGCAAGAGCTGAGGACATGAGAGAGGTGTGGGTGCAAGAGATGGGGACACAAGAGAGGTGTGTGTGCAAGAGATAGGGACACAAGAGAGGTGTGGGTGCAAGAGATGGGGACACGAGAGAGGTGCGGGTGCAAGAGATGGGGACGCGAGAGAGGTGTGGGTGTAAGATGGGGTCACGAGAGAGGTGTGAGTGCAAAAGATGGGGACGCGAGAGAGGTGTGGGTGCAAGAGATGGGGACATTAAAGGTGTGGGTTCAAGAGATGGGGACACAAGAGAGGTGTGGATGCAAAAGAAGGGGACACGAGAGAGGTGTGGATGCAAAAGATGGGGACATGAGAGTGTTGTGGGTGCAAGAGATGGGGACACGAGAGGGGTGTGGGTGCAAGAGATGGGGACACGAGAGAGGTGTGGGTGCAAGAGATGGGGACACAAGAGAGGTGTGGGTGGAAGAGATGGGGACGTGAGAGAAGTGTGGGTGTAAGAGATGGGGATGCGAGAGGTGTGAGTGCAGGAGATGGGGACATGAATGGTGTGGGTGCAAGAGATGGAGACACGAGAGAGGTGTGGGTGTAAGAGATGGGGACACAAGAGGTGTGGGTCCAAGAGATGGGGACACGAGAGAGGTGTGGATACAAAGAGATGGGGTCATGAGAGTGGAGTGGGTGCAAGAGATGAGGACACGAGAGAGGTGTGGGTGCAAGGGATGGGGACACGAGAGAGGTGTGGGTCCAAGAGATGGGGACACGAGAGAGATGTGGGTGCAAGAGATGGGGACATGAGAGAGGTGTGGGTGCAAGAAATGGGGACACGAGAGAGGTATGGGTGCAAGAGAATGGGACCCAAGAGAGGTGTGGGTGCAAGTGATGGATACGCGAGAGGATGTGGGTGCAAGGGATGGGGACGCAAGAGAAGTGTGGGTGCAAGAGAATGGGACACAAGAGAGGTGTGGGTTGAAGAGATGGGGACATGAGAGAGGTGTGGGTGCAAGAGATGGGGACACAAGAGGTGTGGGAGCAAGTGATGGGGACAAGAGAGAGGTGTGGGTGCAAGAGATGGGGACACGAGAGAGGTGTGGGTGCAAGAGATGGGGACATGAGAGAGGTGTGGGTGCAAGAGATGGGGACACGAGAGAGGTGTGGGTGCAAGAGATGGGGACATGAGAGAGGTGTGGGTGCAAGAGATGGGGACACAAGAGAGGTGTGGATGCAAGAGATGGGGACGCGAGAGAAGTGTGGGTGTAAGAGATGGGGACATGAGAGGTGTGTGGGTGCAAGAGATGGGGACACAAGAGGTGTGGGTGCAAGAGATGGGGACACCAGAGAGGTGTGGGTGCAAGAGATGGGGACACCACAGAGATGTGAGTGCAAGAGATGGGGACACAAGAGGTGTGGGAGCAAGAGATGGGGATGCGAGAGAGGTGTGGGTGCAAGAGATGGGGACGCGAGAGAAGTGTGGGTGTAAGAGATGGGGACATGAGAGGTGTGTGGGTGTAAGAGATGGGGACACGGGAGAGGTGTGGGTGCAAGAGATGGGGACATGGGAGAGGTGTGGGTGCAAGAGATGGGGACATGGGAGAGGTGTGGGTGCAAGAGATGGGGACCTGAGAGGTGTGGGTGCTAGAGATGGGGACACGAGAGAGGTGTGGGTGCAAGAGATGCAGACACAAGAGAGGTGTGGATGCAAGAGATGGGGACATGAAAGGGGTGTGGGTGCAAGAGATGGGACGAGAGAGGTGTGGGTGCAAGAGATGGGGACACCAGAGAGGTGTGGGTGCAAGAGATGGGGACATGAGAGAGGTGTGGGTGCAAGAGATGGGACCAGAGAGGTGTGGGTGCAAGAGATGGGGACACAAGAGAGGTATGGGTGCAAGAGATGGGGACACGAGAGAGGTGTGGGTGCAAGAGATGGGGACATGAGAGAGGTGTGAGTGCAAGAGATGGGGACACAAGAGAGGTGTGGGTGCAAGAGATGGGGACACGACAGAGGTGTGGGTGCAAGAGATGGGGACACCAGAGAGGTGTGGGTGCAAGAGATGGGGACACGAGAGAGGTGTGAGTGCAAGAGATGGGGACACAAGAGAGTTGTGGGTGCAAGAGATAGGGACACAAGAGAGGTGTGGGTGCAAGAGATGGGGACACGAGAGAGGTGTGGGTGCAAGAGATGGGGACGCGAGAGAGGTGTGGGTGCAAGAGATGGGGACGCAAGAGAGGTGTGGGTGTAAGATGTGGACACGAGAGAGGTGTGAGTGCAAAAGATGGGGACATGAGAGAGGTGTAAATGCAAGAGATGGGGACACGAGAGAGGTGTGGATGCAAAAGAAGGGGACATGAGAGAGGTGAAGATGCAAGAGATGGGGACACGAGAGAGGTGTGGGTGCAAGAGATGGGGACACCAGGGAGGTGTGGGTGCAAGAGATGGGGAAACGAGAGAGGTGTGGGTGCAAGAGATGGGGACACGAGAGAGGTGTGGGTGCAAGAGATAGGGACACAAGAGAGGTGCGGGTGCAAGAGATGGGGACATTAGAGAGGTGTGGGTGCAAGAGATGGGGACATGGGAGAGGTGTGGGTGCAAGTGATAGGGATGCAAGAGAGGTGTGGGTGCAAGAGAATGGGACGCAAGAGAGGTGTGGGTGCAAGAGATGGGGACATGAGAGAGGTGTGGGTGCAAGAGATGGGGACACGAGAGAGGTTTGGGTGCAAGAGATGGGGACACGAGAGAGGTGTGGGTACAAGAGATGGGGACACAAGAGATGTGTGGGTGCAAGCGATGGGGACATGAGAGGTGTGAGTACAAAAGATGGGGACACAAGAGAGGTGTGGATACAAGAGATGGGGTCATGAGAGTGGTGTGGGTGCAAGAGATGAGGACACGAGAGAGGTGTGGGTGCAAGAGATGGGAACACGAGAGAGGTTTGGGTGCAAGAGATGGGGACACGAGAGAGGTGTGGGTACAAGAGATGGGGACACGAGAGAGGTGTGGGTGCAAGCGATGGGGACATGAGAGGTGTGAGTGCAAAAGATGGGGACACAAGAGAGGTGTGGATACAAGAGATGGGGTCATGAGAGTGGTGTTGGTGCAAGAGATGAGGACACGAGAGAGGTGTGGGTGCAAGAGATGGGGACACGAGAGAGGTGTGGGTGCAAGAGATGGGGATACGAGAGGTGTGGGTGCAAGAGATAGGGACACGAGAGAGGTGTGGGTGCAAGAGATAGGGATATGAGAGAGGAGTGGGTGCAAGAGATGGGGACATGGGAGATGTGTGGGTGCAAGAGATAGGGATGCGAGAGAGGTGTGGGTGCAAGAGAATGGGAAGCAAGAGAGGTGTGGGTGCAAGAGATGGGGACGCGAGAGAGGTGTGGGTGCAAGAGATGGGGACATGAGAGAGGTGTGGGTGCAAGAGAATGGGACACAAGAGAGGTGTTGGTGCAAGAGATGGGGACACGAGAGAGGTGTGGGTGCAAGAGATGGGTACATGAGAGAGGTGTGGGTGCAAGAGAATGGGACACGAGAGAGGTGTGGGTGCAAGAGATGGGGACATGAGTGAGGTGTGGGTGCAAGACATGGGAACATAAGAGGTGTGGGTGCAAGAGATGGGGACGCGAGAGAGGTGTGGGTGAAAGAGATGGAGACACGAGAGAGGTGTGGGTGTAAGATGGGGACACGAGAGAGGTGTGGGTGCAAGAGATGGGGACACGAGATGTGTGGGTGCAAGAGATGGGGAGGCGAGATAGGTGTGGGTGCAAGAGATGGGGACACGAGAGAGGTGTGGGTGCAAGACATGGGGAGGCGAGATAGGTGTGGGTGCAAGAGATGGGGACATGAGAGAGGTGTGGGTGCAAGAGATGGGGAGGCGAGATAAGTGTGGGTGCAAGAGCTGAGGACATGAGAGAGGTGTGGGTGCAAGAGATGGGGACACAAGAGAGGTGTGTGTGCAAGAGATAGGGACACAGGAGAGGTGTGGGTGCAAGAGATGGGGACACGAGAGAGGTGCGGGTGCAAGAGATGGGGACGCGAGAGAGGTGTGGGTGTAAGATGGGGACACGAGAGAGGTGTGAGTGCAAAAGATGGGGACGCGAGAGAGGTGTGGGTGCAAGAGATGGGGACATTAAAGGTGTGGGTTCAAGAGATGGGGACACGAGAGAGGTGTGGATGCAAAAGAAGGGGACACGAGAGGTGTGGATGCAAAAGATGGGGACATGAGAGAGTTGTGGGTGCAAGAGATGGGGACATGAGAGAAGTATGGGTGCAAGAGATCTGGACACGAGAGAGGTGTGGGTGCAAGAGATGGGGGCACAAGAGAGGTGTGGGTGCAAGAGATGGGGACGTGAGAGAAGTGTGGGTGTAAGAGATGGGGATGCGAGAGGTGTGAGTGCAGGAGATGGGGACATGAATGGTGTGGGTGCAAGAGATGGGGACACGAGAGAGGTGTGGGTGTAAGAGATGGGGACACGAGAGGTGTGGGTGCAAGAGATGGGGACATGAATGGTGTGGGTGCAAGAGATGGGGACGCGAGAGAGGTGTGAGTGCAAGAGATGGGGAAGCGAGAGAGGTGTGAGTGCATAGATGGGGACACAAGAGGTGTGGGTGCAAGAGATGGGGATGCGAGTGAGGTGTGGGTGCAAGAGATGGGGACGCGAGAGGGGTATGAGTGCAAGAGATGGGGACATAAGAGATGTGGATGCAAGAGTTGGGGACATTAAAGGTGTGGGTGCAAGAGATGGGGACGCGAGAGAGGTGTGAGTGCATAGATGGGGACACAAGAGGTGTGGGTGCAAGAGATGGGGACATGAGAGAAGTATGGGTGCAAGAGATGGAGACACGAGAGAGGTGTGGGTGCAATAGATGGGGACACAAGAGAGGTGTGGGTGCAAGAGATGGGGACACAAGAGAGGTGCGGGTGTAAGAGATGGGGACACGAGAGAGGTGCGGGTCCTAGAGATGGGGTGGCGAGATAGGTGTGGGTGCAAGAGATGGGGACACGAGAGAGGTGTGGGTGCAAGAGATGGGGAGGCGAGATAGGTGTGGTTGCAAGAGATGGGGACATGAGAGAGGTGTGGGTGCAAGAGATGGGGAGGCGAGATAGCTGTGGGTGGAAGAGATGGGGACACGAGAGAGGTGTGGGTGCAAGAGATGGGGACACGAGAGAGGTGTGGGTGCAAGAGATGGGGACACAAGAGAGGTGTGGGTGCAAGAGATGGGGACACGAGAGAGGTGCGGGTGCAAGAGATGGGATGCGAGAGAGGTGTGGCTGCAAGAGATGGGGACGCGAGAGATGTGTGGGTGTAAGATGGGGACACGAGAGAGGTGTGAGTGCAAAAGATGGGGACTCGAGAAAGGTGTGAGTGCAAGAGATGGGGACATTAAAGGTGTGGGTTCAAGAGATGGGGACACGAGAGAGGTGTGGATGCAAAAGAAGGGGACACGAGAGAGGTGTGGATGCAAAACATGGGGACATGAGAGAGGTGTGGGTGCAAGAGATGGAGACACGAGAGAGGTGTGGGTGCAAGAGATGGGGACACGAGAGAGGTGTGGGTGCAAGAGATGGGGACACGAGAGAGGTGTGGGTGCAAGAGATGGGGACACAAGAGAGGTGTGGGTGCAAGAGATGGGGACACGAGAGAGGTGTGGGTGCAAGAGATGAGGACACAAGAGAGGTGTGGGTGCAAGAGATGAGGACACAAGAGAGGTGTGGGTGCAAGAGATGGGGACATGAGAGAGGTGTGGGTGCAAGAGATGGGGACGCGAGAGGTGTGAATGCAAAAGATGGGGACACGAGAGAGGTGTGGATGGAAAAGATGGGGACACAAGAGAGGTGTGGGTGCAAGAGATGGGGACAAGAGAGAGGTGTGGGTGCAAGAGATGGGGACATGAGAGAGGTGTGGGTGCAAGAGATGGGGATATGAGAGAGGTGTGGATACAAAGAGATGGGGTCATGAGAGTGGTGTGGGTGCAAGAGATGAGGACACGAGAGAGGTGTGGGTGCAAGGGATGGGGACACGAGAGAGGTGTGGGTCCAAGAGATGGGGACACGAGAGAGGTGTGGGTGCAAGAGATGGGGACATGAGAGAGGTGTGGGTGCAAGAGACGGGGACATGAGAGAGGTGTGGGTGCAAGAAATGGGGACGCGAGAGAGGTATGGGTGCAAGAGAATGGGACCCAAGAGAGGTGTGGGTGCAAGTGATGGATACGCGAGAGGTGTGGGTGCAAGAGATGGGGACGCAAGAGAAGTGTGGGTGCAAGAGAATGGGACACAAGAGAGGTGTGGGTTGAAGAGATGGGGACATGAGAGAGGTGTGGGTGCAAGAGATGGGGACACAAGAGGTGTGGGAGCAAGTGATGGGGACAAGAGAGAGGTGTGGGTGCAAGAGATGGGGACACGAGAGAGGTGTGGGTGCAAGAGATGGGGACATGAGAGAGGTGTGGGTGCAAGAGATGGGGACACGAGAGAGGTGTGGGTGCAAGAGATGGGGACATGAATGGTGCGGGTGCAAGAGATGGGGACGCGAGAGAGGTGTGAGTGCAAGAGATGGGGACGCGAGAGAGGTGTGAGTGCATAGATGGGGACACAAGAGGTGTGGGTGCAAGAGATGGGGACGTGAGAGAGGTGTGGGTGCAAGAGATGGGGACGCGAGAGGGGTATGAGTGCAAGAGAGGGGGACATAAGAGATGTGGATGCAAGAGTTGGGGACATTAAAGGTGTGGGTGCAAGAGATGGGGACGTGAGAGAGGTGTGAGTGCATAGATGGGGACACAAGAGGTGTGGGTGCAAGAGATGGGGACCTGAGAGAAGTATGGGTGCAAGAGATGGGGACAAGAGAGAGGTGTGGGTGCAAGAGATGGGGACACAAGAGAGGTGTGGGTGCAAGAGATGGGGACACGAGAGAGGTGCGGGTGTAAGAGATGGGGACACGAGAGAGGTGCGGGTGCAAGAGATGGGGTGGCGAGATAGGTGTGGGTGCAAGAGATGGGGACACGAGAGAGGTGTGGGTGCAAGAGATGGGGAGGCGAGATAGGTGTGGGTGCAAGAGATGGGGACATGAGGAGGTGTTGGTGCAAGAGATGGGGAGGCGAGATAGCTGTGGGTGCAAGAGATGGGGACACGAGAGAGGTGTGGGTGCAAGAGATGGGGACACGAGAGAGGTGTGGGTGCAAGAGATGGGGACACAAGAGAGGTGTGGGTGCAAGAGATGGGGACACGAGAGAGGTGCGGGTGTAAGAGATGGGGACATGAGAGAGGTGTGGGTGCAAGAGATGGGGAGGCGAAATAGGTGTGGGTGCAAGTGATGGGGACACGAGAGAGGTGTGGTTGCAAGAGATGGGGACAAGAGAGAGGTGTGGGTGCAAGAGATGGGGACACAAGAGAGGTGTGGGTGAAAGAGATGGAACATGAGAGGTGTGGGTGTAAGAGATGGGGACATGAGAGAGGTGTGGGTGTAAGAGATGGGGACACGAGAGAGGTGTGGGTGTAAGAGATGGGGACACCAGAGAGGTGTGGGTGCAAGAGATGGGAACACGAGAGAGGTGTGGGAGCAAGAGATGGGGACATGACTGGTGTGGGTGCAAGAGATGGGATGCGAGAGAGGTGTGGCTGCAAGAGATGGGGACGCAGAGAGGTGTGGGTGTAAAATGGGGACACGAGAGAGTGTGAGTGCAAAGATGGGGACGCGAGAGGTGTGAGTGCAAGAGATGGGGACATTAAAGGTGTGGGTTCAAGAGATGGGGACACGAGAGAGGTGTGGATGCAAGAGAGGGGACACGAGAGAGGTGTGGATGCAAAAGATGGGGACATGAGAGAGGTGTGGGTGCAAGAGATGGAGACACGAGAGAGGTGTGGGTGCAAGAGATGGGGACACGAGAGAGGTGTGGGTGCAAGAGATGGGGACACGAGAGATGTGTGGGTGCAAGAGATGGGGACACAAGAGAGGTGTGGGTGCAAGAAATGGGGACACGAGAGAGAAGTGGGTGCAAGAGATGAGGACACAAGAGAGGTTTGGGTTCAAGAGATGAGGACACAAGAGAGGTGTGGGTGCAAGAGATGGGGACATGAGAGAGGTGTGGGTGCAAGAGATGGGGACGCGAGAGGTGTGAATGCAAAAGATGGGGACACGAGAGAGGTGGATGGAAAAGATGGGGACACGAGAGAGGTGTGGGTGCAAGAGATGGGGACAAAAGAGAGGTGTGGGTGCAAGAGATGGGGACCCGAGAGAGGTGTGGGTGCAAGAGATGGCGATACGAGAGAGGTGTGGATACAAAGAGATGGGGTCATGAGAGTGGTGTGGGTGCAAGAGATGAGGACACGAGAGAGGTGTGGGTGCAAGAGATGGGGACACGAGAGAGGTGTGGGTCCAAGAGATGGGGACACGAGAGAGGTGTGGGTGCAAGAGATGGGGACATGAGAGAGGTGTGGGTGCAAGAGACGGGGACATGAGAGAGGTGTGGGTGCAAGAAATGGGGACGCGAGAGAGGTGTGGGTGCAAGAGAATGGGACACAAGAGAGGTGTGGGTGCAAGTGATGGGTACGCGAGAGAGGTGTGGGTGCAAGAGATGGGGACGTAAGAGAAGTGTGGGTGCAAGAGAATGGGACACAAGAGAGGTGTGGGTGCAAGAGATGGGGACATGAGAGAGGTGTGGGTGCAAGAGATGGGGACACAAGAGGTGTGGGAGCAAGTGATGGGGACACGAGAGAGGTGTGGGTGCAAGAGATGGGGACACGAGAGAGGTGTGGGTGCAAGAGATGGGGACATGAGAGAGGTGTGGGTGCAAGAGATGGAGACACGAGAGCGGTGGGGGTGCAAGAGATCGGGAGGCGAGATAGGTGTGGGTGCAAGAGATGGGGACATGAGAGAGGTGTGGGTGCAAGAGATGGGGAGGCGAGATAGGTGTGGGTGCAAGTGATGGGGACACGAGAGAGGTGTGGGTGCAAGAGATGGGGACACGAGAGAGGTGTGGGTGCAAGAGATGGGGACACAAGAGAGGTGTGGGTGCAAGAGATGGGGACACAAGAGAGGTGCGGGTGCAAGAGATGGGAACGCGAGAGAGGTGTGGGTGCAAGAGATGGGTACACGAGAGAGGTGTGGGTGTAAGATGGGGACACGAGAGAGGTGTGGGTGCAAGAGATAGGGACACAAGAGAGGTGTGGGTGTAAGAGATGGGGACACGAGAGAGGTGTGGGTGCAAGAGATGGGGACACGAGAGAGGTGTGGGTGCAAGAGATGGGGACACAAGAAAGGTGTGGGTGCACGAGATGGGACACAAGAGAGGTTTTGGAGCAAGGGATGGGGACATTAAAGATGTGGGTGCAAGAGATGGGTACATGAGAGGGGTGTGGGTAAAAGAGAATGGGACACAAGAGGTGTGGGTGCAAGAGATGGGGACGCGGGAGAGGTGTGGGTACAAGAGATGGGGACACGAGAGAAGTGTGGGAGCAAGAGATGGGGACATTAAAGATGTGGGTGCAAGAGATGGGAACACAAGAGAGGGGTTGTTGCAAGAGATGGGGACAAGAGAGAGATGTGAGTGCAAGAGATGGGGACACAAGAGGTGTGGGTGCAAGAGATGGGGACATGAGAGAGGCGTGGGTGCAAGAGATGGGGACATGAGAGAGGTGTGGGTATAAGAGAATGGGACACAAGAGGTGTGGGTGCAAGAGTTGGGGACACAAGAGAGGGGTTGTTGCAAGAGATGGGGACATGAGAGAGGTGTGAGTGCATAAGATGGGGACACAAGAGTAGTGGGTGCAAGAGATGGGGACACAAGAGGTGTGGGGTGCAAGAGATGGGGACATGAGAGAGGTATGCGTGCATGAGATGGGGACACAAGAGTAGTGGGTGCAAGAGATGGGGACACAAGAGAGGTGGGGGTGCAAGAGATGGGGACATGAGAGAGGTGTGGGTGCAAGAGATGGGGACACAAGAGAGGTGTGGGTGTAAGAGATGGGGACACCAGAGAGGTGTGGGTGCAAGAGATGGGAACACGAGAGAGGTGTGGGAGCAAGAGATGGGGACATGACTGGTGTGGGTGCAAGAGATGGGGACGCGAGACAGGTGTGAGTGCATAGATGGGGACACAAGAGGTGTGGGTGCAAGAGATGGGGACAAGAGAGAGGTGTGGGTGCAAGAGATGGGGACACCAGAGAGGTGTGGGTGCAAGAGATGCAGACACCAAAAAGGTGTGGGTGCAAGAGATGGGGACGCGACAGAGGTGTGAGTGCAAGAGATGGGGACACAAGAGGTGTGTGTGCAAGAGATGGGGACACCAGAGAGGTGTGGGTGCAAGAGATGGGGACACCACAGAGATGTCAGTGCAAGAGATGGGGACACAAAGGTGTGGGTGCAAGAGATGGGACACAAGAGGTGTGGGTGCAAGAGATGGGGACACCAGAGAGGTGTGGGTGCAAGAGATGGGGACACCACAGAGATGTGAGTGCAAGAGATGGGGACACAAGAGATGTGGGAGCAAGAGATGGGGATGCGAGAGAGGTGTGGGTGCAAGAGATGGGGACGCGAGAGAAGTGTGGGTGTAAGAGATGGGGACATGAGAGGTGTGTGGGTGTAAGAGATGGGGACACGAGAGAGGTTTGGGTGCAAGAGATGGGGACATGGGAGGGGTGAGGTGCAAGAGATGGTGACGAGAGGTGTGGGTGCAAGAGATGGGGACACCAGAGAGGTGTGGGTGCAAGAGATGGGGACACAAGAGAGGTGTGGGTGCAAGAGATGGGGACATTAAGAGGTTTGGGTGCAAGAGATGGGGACACAGAGAGGTGTGGGTGCAAGAGATGGGGACACGAGAGAGGTGTGGGTGCAACAGATGGGGACACCAGAGAGGTGTGGGTGCAAGAGATGGGGACACGAGAGAGGTGTGAGTGCAAGAGATGGGGACACAAGAGAGGTGTGGGTGCAAGAGAAAGGGACACAAGGGAGGTGTGGGTGCAAGAGATGGGGACACGAGAGAGGTGTGGGTAGAAGAGATGGGGACGTGAGAGAGGTGTGGGTGCAAGAGATGGGGACCGAGAGAGGTGTGGGTGCAAGATGGGGACACATGAGAGGTGTGAGTGCAAGAGATGGGGACATGAGAGAGGTGTAGATGCAAGAGATGGGGACATGAGAGGGTGGGGATGCAAGAGATGGAACATGAGAGGTGTGGATGCAAAGATGGGGACACGAGAGAGGTGTGGGTGCAAGAGATGGGGACACCAGAGAGGTGTGGGTGCAAGAGATGGGGACCGAGAGAGGTGTGGGTGTAAGAGATGGGGACATGAGAGGTGTGTGGGTGCAAGAGATGGGGACACAAGAGGTGTGGGTGCAAGAAATGGGGACACGAGAGGTTATGGGTGCAAGAGAATGGGACCAAGAGAGGTGTGGGTGCAAGTGATGGATCGCGAGAGGTGTGGGTGCAAGAGATGGGGACGCAAGAGAAGTGTGGGTGCAAGAGAATGGGACACCAGAGAGGTGTGGGTGCAAGAGATGGGGACATGAGAGAGGTGTGAGTGCAAGAGATGGGGACACAAGAGAGGTGTGGGTGCAAGAGATAGGGACACAAGGGAGGTGTGGGTGCAAGAGATGGGGACACGAGAGGTGTGGGTACAAGAGATGGGGACGTGAGAGAGGTGTGGGTGCAAGAGATGGGGACCTAGAGAGGTGTGGGTGCAAGATGGGGACACATGAGAGGTGTGAGTGCAAAAGATGGGGACATGAGAGAGTGTAGATGCAAGAGATGGGGACACAGAGAGGTGGGGATGCAAAGAAGGGAACATGAGAGGTGTAGATGCAAGAGATGGGGACACGAGAGAGTGTGGGTGCAAGAGATGGGGACACCAGAGAGGTGTGGGTGCAAGAGATAGGGACACGAGAGAGGTGTGGGTGCAAGAGATGGGGACACGAGAGAGGTGTGGGTGCAAGAGATAGGGACACAAGAGAGGTGTGGGTGCAAGAGATGGGGACATGAGAGAGGTGTGGGTGCAAGAGATGGGGACATGGGAGAGGTGTGGGTGCAAGAGATAGGGATGCGAGAGAGGTGTGGGTGCAAGAGAATGGGATGCAAGAGAGGTGTGGGTGCAAGAGAATGGGACGCAAGTGAGGTGTGGGTGGTAGAGATAGGGATGCGAGAGAGGTGTGGGTGCAAGACAATGGGACGCAAGAGAGGTGTGGGTGCAAGAGATGGGGACGTGAGAGAGGTGTGGGTGCAAGAGATGGGGACACGAGAGAGGTGGGGGTGCAAGAGATGGGGACACGAGAGAGGTTTGGGTGTAAGAGATGTGGACATAAGAGAGGTGTGGGAGTAAGAGATGGGGACATGAGAGGGGTTTGGGTGCAAGAGATGGGGACACCAGAGAGGTGTGGGTGCTAGAGATGGGGACAAGAGAGGTGTGGGTGCAAGAGATGGGGACACGAGAGGTGTGAGTGCAAGAGATGGGAACACAAGAGGTGTGGGTGCAAGAGATGGGGACATGAGATAGGTGTTAGTGCAAGATAATGGGACACAAGAGGTGTGGGTGTAAGAGATGGGGACACGAGAGGTGTGGGTGCAGAGATGGGGACACCACAAAGGTGTGGATGCAAGAGATGGGGGACAAGAGGTGTGGGTGCAAGAGATGGGGACACCAGAGGTGTGGGTGCAAGAGATGGGGACACCACAGAGATGTGGAGTGCAAGAGATGGGGACACAAGAGGTGTGGGAGCAAGAGATGGGGATGCGAGAGAGGTGTGGGTGCAAGAGATGGGGACACGAGAGAGTGTGGGTGTAAGAGATGGGGACATGAGAGGTGTGTGGGTGTAAGAGATGGGGACACGAGAGAGGTGTGGGTGCAAGAGATGGGGACATAGGAGAGGTGTGGGTGCAAGAGATGGGGACATGAGAGAGGTGTGGGTGCAAGAGATGGGGACCTGAGAGGTGTGGGTGCAAGAGATGGGGACATGAAAGAGGTGTGGGTGCAAGAGATGCAGACACAAGAGAGGTGTGGATGCAAGAGATGGGGACATGAAAGAGGTGTGGGTGCAAGAGATGGGGACAGAGAGAGGTGTGGGTGCAAGAGATGGGGACACCAGAGAGGTGTGGGTGCAAGAGATGGGGACATGAGAGGGTGTGGGTGCAAGAGATGGGACCAAAGAGGTGTGGGTGCAAGAGATGGGGACACGAGAGGTGTGAGTGCAAGAGATGGGGACACAAGAGAGTTGTGGGTGCAAGAGATAGGGACACAAGAGAGGTGTGGGTGCAAGAGATGGGGACACGAGAGAGGTGTGGGTGCAAGAGATGGGGACACGAGAGAGGTGTGGGTGCAAGAGATGGGGACGCAAGAGAGGTGTGGGTGAAAGATGGGGACACGAGAGAGGTGTGAGTGCAAAAGATGGGGACATGAGAGAGGTGTAAATGCAAGAGATGGGGACACGAGAGAGGTGTGGATGCAAAAGAAGGGGACATGAGAGAGGTGAAGATGCAAGAGATGGGGACACGAGAGAGGTGTGGGTGCAAGAGATGGGGACACCAGGGAGGTGTGGGTGCAAGAGATGGGGACACGAGAGAGGTGTGGGTGCAAGAGATGGGGACACGAGAGAGGTGTGGGTGCAAGAGATAGGGACACAAGAGAGGTGCGGGTGCAAGAGATGGGGACATGAGAGAGGTGTGGGTGCAAGAGATGGGGACATGGGAGAGGTGTGGGTGCAAGTGATAGGGATGCAAGAGAGGTGTGGGTGCAAGAGAATGGGACGCAAGAGAGGTGTGGGTGCAAGAGATGGGGACATGAGAGAGGTGTGGGTGCAAGAGATGGGGACACGAGAGAGGTTTGGGTGCAAGAGATGGGGACACGAGAGAGGTGTGGGTACAAGAGATGGGGACACGAGAGAGGTGTGGGTGCAAGCGATGGGGACATGAGAGGTGTGAGTGCAAAAGATGGGGACACAAGAGAGGTGTGGATACAAGAGATGGGGTCATGAGAGTGGTGTGGGTGCAAGAGATGAGGACACGAGAGAGGTGTGGGTGCAAGAGATGGGGACACGAGAGAGGTGTGGGTGCGAGAGATGGGGACACGAGAGAGGTTTGGGTGCAAGAGATGGGGACACGAGAGAGGTGTGGGTACAAGAGATGGGGACACAAGAGAGGTGTGGGTGCAAGCGATGGGGACATGAGAGGTGTGAGTGCAAAAGATGGGACACAAGAGAGGTGTGGATACAAGAGATGGGGTCATGAGAGTGGTGTGGGTGCAAGAGATGAGGACACGAGAGAGGTGTGGGTGCAAGAGATGGGGACACAAGAGAGGTGTGGGTGCAAGAGATGGGGACACGAGAGAGGTGTGGGTGCAAGAGATAGGGACACGAGAGAGGTGTGGGTGCAAGAGATAGGGATATGAGAGAGGAGTGGGTACAAGAGATGGGGACATGGGAGATGTGTGGGTGCAAGAGATGGTGACGCGAGAGAGGTGTGGGTGCAAGAGATGGGGACATGAGAGAGGTGTGGGTGCAGGAGAATGGGACACAAGAGGGTGTTGGTGCAAGAGATGGGGACGCAGAGAGGTGTGGGTGCAAGAGATGGGTGCGTGAGAGGTGTGGGTGCAAGAGAATGGGACACGAGAGGTGTGGGTGCAAGAGATGGGGACATGAGTGAGGTGTGGGTGCAAGACATGGGAACATAAGAGGTGTGGGTGCAAGAGATGGGGACACGAGAGAGGTGTGGGTGCAAGAGATGGAGACACGAGAGAGGTGTGGGTGTAAGATGGGGACACGAGAGAGGTGTGGGTGCAAGAGATGGGGACACGAGATGTGTGGGTGCAAGAGATGGGGAGGCGAGATGAGGTGTGGGTGCAAGAGATGGGGACACGAGAGGGTGTGGGTGCAAGACATGGGGAGGCGAGATAGGTGTGGGTGCAAGAGATGGGGACATGAGAGAGGTGTGGGTGCAAGAGATGGGGAGGCGAGATAAGTGTGGGTGCAAGAGCTGAGGACATGAGAGAGGTGTGGGTGCAAGAGATGGGGACACAAGAGAGGTGTGTGTGCAAGAGATAGGGACACAGAGAGGTGTGGGTGCAAGAGATGGGGACACGAGAGAGGTGCGGGTGCAAGAGATGGGGACGCGAGAGAGGTGTGGGTGTAAGATGGGGACACGAGAGAGGTGTGAGTGCAAAAGATGGGGACGCGAGAGAGGTGTGGGTGCAAGAGATGGGGACATTAAAGGTGTGGGTTCAAGAGATGGGGACACGAGAGAGGTGTGGATGCAAAGAAGGGGACACGAGAGGTGTGGATGCAAAAGATGGGGACATGAGAGAGTTGTGGGTGCAAGAGATGGGGACACGAGAGGGTGTGGGTGCAATAGATGGGGACACGAGAGAGTGTGGGTGCAAGAGATGGGGACACAAGAGAGGTGTGGGTGCAAGAGATGGGGACGTGAGAGAAGTGTGGGTGTAAGAGATGGGGATGCGAGAGGTGTGGAGTGCAGGAGATGGGGACATGAATGGTGTGGGTGCAAGAGATGGGGACATGAGAGAGGTGTGGGTGTAAGAGATGGGGACACGAGAGGTGTGGGTGCAAGAGATGGGGACATGAATGGTGTGGGTGCAAGAGATGGGGACGCGAGAGAGGTGTGAGTGCAAGAGATGGGGAAGCGAGAGAGGTGTGAGTGCATAGATGGGGACACAAGAGGTGTGGAGTGCAAGAGATGGGGATGCGAGAGAGGTGTGGGTGCAAGAGATGGGGACACGAGAGGGGTATGAGTGCAAGAGATGGGGACATAAGAGATGTGGATGCAAGAGTTGGGGACATTAAAGGTGTGGGTGCAAGAGATGGGGACACGAGAGAGGTGTGAGTGCATAGATGGGGACACAAGAGGTGTGGGTGCAAGAGATGGGGACATGAGAGAAGTATGGGTGCAAGAGATGGAGACACGAGAGAGGTGTGGGTGCAATAGATGGGGACACAAGAGAGGTGTGGGTGCAAGAGATGGGGACACGAGAGAGGTGCGGGTGTAGAGATGGGGACACAAGAGAGGTGCGGGTGCAAGAGATGGGGTGGCGAGATAGGTGTGGGTGCAAGAGATGGGGACACGAGAGCGGTGTGGGTGCAAGAGATGGGGAGGCGAGATAGGTGTGGGTGCAAGAGATGGGGACATGAGAGAGGTGTGGGTGCAAGAGATGGGGACGCGAGATAGCTGTGGGTGGAAGAGATGGGGACACGAGAGAGGTGTGGGTGCAAGAGATGGGGACACGAGAGGGTGTGGGTGCAAGAGATGGGTACACAAGAGAGGTGTGGAGTGCAAGAGATGGGGACACGAGAGAGGTGCAGGTGCAAGAGATGGGATGCGAGAGAGGTGTGGCTGCAAGAGATGGGGACGCGAGAGATGTGTGGGTGTAAGATGGGGACACGAGAGGTGTGAGTGCAAAGATGGGGACTCGAGAAGGTGTGAGTGCAAGAGATGGGGACATTAAAGTTGTGGGTTCAAGAGATGGGGACACGAGAGAGGTGTGGATGCAAGAGAGGGGACACGAGAGAGGTGTGGATGCAAAACATGGGGACATGAGAGAGGTGTGGGTGCAAGAGATGGAGACACGAGAGAGGTGTGGGTGCAAGAGATGGGGACACGAGAGGGTGTGGGTGCAAGAGATGGGGACACGAGAGAGGTGTGGGTGCAAGAGATGGGGACACAAGAGAGGTGTGGGTGCATGAGATGGGGACACGAGAGAGGTGTGGCTGCAGAGATGAGGACACAAGAGAGTGTGGGTGCAAGAGATGAGGTCACAAGAGGTGTGGGTGCAAGAGATGGGGACATGAGAGAGGTGTGGGTGCAAGAGATGTGGACGCAAGAGGTGTGAATGCAAAGATGGGGACACGAGAGAGGTGTGGGTGCAAGAGATGGGGACACGAGAGAGGTGTGGGTGCAAGAGATGGGGACACAAGAGAGGTGTGGAGTGCAAGAGATGGGGACACGAGAGAGGTGTGGATGGAAAAGATGGGGACACAGAGAGGTGTGGGTGCAAGAGATGGGGACAAGAGAGAGTGTGGGTGCAAGAGATGGGGACATGAGAGAGGTGTGGGTGCAAGAGATGGGGATATGAGAGAGGTGTGGATACAAAGAGATGGGGTCATGAGAGTGGTGTGGGTGCAAGAGATGAGGACACGAGAGAGGTGTGGGTGCAAGGGATGGGGACACGAGAGAGGTGTGGGTCCAAGAGATGGGGACACGAGAGGTGTGGGTGCAAGAGATGGGGACATAAGAGAGGTGTGGGTGCAAGAGACGGGGACATGAGAGGGTGTGGGTGCAAGAAATGGGGACGCAAGAGAGGTATGGGTGCAAGAGAATGGGACCCAGAGAGGTGTGGGTGCAAGTGATGGATACGCGAGAGAGGTGTGGGTGCAAGAGATGGGGACGCAAGAGAAGTGTGGGTGCAAGAGAATGGGACACAAGAGAGGTGTGGGTTGAAGAGATGGGGACATGAGAGAGGTGTGGAGTGCAAGAGATGGGGACACAAGAGGTGTGGGAGCAAGTGATGGGGACAGAGAGAGATGTGGGTGCAAGAGATGGGGACACGAGAGAGGTGTGGGTGCAAGAGATGGGGACATGAGAGAGGTGTGGGTGCAAGAGATGGGGACAGGAGAGAGGTGTGGGTGCAAGAGATGGGGACACGAGAGAGGTGTGGGTGCAAGAAATGGGGACGCGAGAGAGGTATGGGTGCAAGAGAATGGGACCCAAGAGAGGTGTGGGTGCAAGTGATGGATACGCGAGAGGGTGTGGGTGCAAGAGATGGGGACGCAAGAGAAGTGTGGGTGCAAGAGAATGGGACACAAGAGAGGTGTGGGTTGAAGAGATGGGGACATGAGAGAGGTGTGGGTGCAAGAGATGGGGACACAAGAGGTGTGGGAGCAAGTGATGGGGACAAGAGAGGTGTGGGTGCAAGAGATGGGGACACGAGAGAGGTGTGGGTGCAAGAGATGGGGACATGAGAGAGGTGTGGGTGCAAGAGATGGGGACACGAGAGAGGTGTGGGTGCAAGAGAAGGGGACACGAGAGAGGTGTGGGTGCAAGAGATGGGGACACAAGAGGGTGTGGGTGCAAGAGATGGGGACACGAGAGAAGTGTGGGTGTAAGAGATGGGGACATGAGAGGTGTGTGGGTGCAAGAGATGGGGACACAAGAGGTGTGGGTGCAAGAAATGGGGACGCGAGAGAGGTATGGGTGCAAGAGAATGGGACCCAGGAGAGGTGTGGGTGCAAGTGATGGATACGCGAGAGAGGTGTGGGTGCAAGAGATGGGGACGCAAGAGAGTGTGGGTGCAAGAGAATGGGACACCAGAGAGGTGTGGGTGCAAGAGATGGGGACACGAGAGAGGTGTGAGTGCAAGAGATGGGGACACAAGAGAGGTGTGGGTGCAAGAGAAAGGGACACAAGGGAGGTGTGGGTGCAAGAGATGGGGACACGAGAGAGGTGTGGGTACAAGAGATGGGGACGTGAGAGAGGTGTGGGTGCAAGAGATGGGGACGAGAGAGGTGTGGGTGCAAGATGGGGACACATGAGAGGTGTGAGTGCAAAGATGGGGACATGAGAGAGGTGTAGATGCAAGAGATGGGGACACGAGAGAGGTGGGGATGCAAAGAAGGGAACATGAGAGATGTGTAGATGCAAGAGATGGGGACATGAGAGAAGTGTGGGTGCAAGAGATGGGGACACCAGAGAGGTGTGGGTACAAGAGATGGGGACATGAGAGAGGTGTGGGTGCAAGAGATGGGGACATGGGAGAGGTGTGGGTGCAAGAGATGGGGACATGAGAGAGGTGTGGGTGCAAGAGATGGGGACATGGGAGAGGTGTGGGTGCAAGAGATGGGGACATGGGAGAGGTGTGGGTGCAAGAGATAGGGATGCGAGAGAGGTGTGGGTGCAAGAGAATGGGATGCAGAGAGGTGTGGGTGCAAGAATGGGACGCAAGTGAGGTGTGGGTGGTAGAGATAGGGATCGACGAGAGGTGTGGGTGCAAGACAATGGGACGCAAGAGAGGTGTGGGTGCAAGAGATGGGGACGTGAGAAAGGTGTGGGTGCAAGAGATGGGGACACGAGAGAGGTGGGGGTGCAAGAGATGGGGACACGAGAGAGGTTTGGGTGTAGAGATGTGGACATAAGAGAGGTGTGGGAGTAAGAGATGGGGACATGAGAGGGGTTTGGGTGCAAGAGATGGGGACACCAGAGAGGTGTGGGTGCTAGAGATGGGGACAAGAGAGGTGTGGGTGCAAGAGATGGGGACACGAGAGGTGTGAGTGCAAGAGATGGGAACACAAGATGTGTGGGTGCAGAGATGGGGACATGAGATAGGTGTTGGTGCAAGATAATGGGACACAAGAGGTGTGGGTGTAAGAGATGGGGACACGAGAGAGGTGTGGGTGCAAGAGATGGGGACACCACAAGGTGTGGATGCAAGAGATGGGGGACAAGAGGTGTGGGTGCAAGAGATGGGGACATCAGAGAGGTGTGGGTGCAAGAGATGGGGACACCACAGAGATGTGAGTGCAAGAGATGGGGACACAAGAGGTGTGGGAGCAAGAGATGGGGATGCGAGAGAGTGTGGGTGCAAGAGATGGGGACGCGAGAAAGTGTGGAGTGTAAGAGATGGGGACATGAGAGGTGTGTGGGTGTAGAGATGGGGACACGGGAGAGGTGTGGGTGCAAGAGATGGGGACATGGGAGAGGTGTGGGTGCAAGAGATGGGGACATGGGAGAGGTGTGGGTGCAAGAGATGGGGACCTGAGAGGTGTGGGTGCTAGAGATGGGGACATGAAAGAGGTGTGGGTGCAAGAGATGCAGACACAAGAGAGGTGTGGATGCAAGAGATGGGGACATGAAAGGGGTGTGGGTGCAAGAGATGGGACGAGAGGATGTGGGTGCAAGAGATGGGGACACCAGAGAGGTGTGGGTGCAAGAGATGGGGACATGAGAGGGTGTGGGTGCAAGAGATGGGACCAGAGAGGTGTGGGTGCAAGAGATGGGGACACCAGAGAGGTATGGGTGCAAGAGATGGGGACACAAGAGAGGTGTGGGTGCAAGAGATGGGGACATGAGAGAGGTGTGAGTGCAAGAGATGGGGACACAAGAGAGGTGTGGGTGCAAGAGATGGGGACACGACAGAGGTGTGGGTGCAAGAGATGGGGACACCAGAGAGGTGTGGGTGCAAGAGATGGGGACACGAGAGAGGTGTGAGTGCAAGAGATGGGGACACAAGAGAGTTGTGGGTGCAAGAGATAGGGACACAAGAGAGGTGTGGGTGCAAGAGATGGGGACACGAGAGAGGTATGGGTGCAAGAGATGGGGACGCGAGAGAGGTGTGGGTGCAAGAGATGGGGACGCGAGAGGTGTGGGTGTAAGATGGGGACACGAGAGAGGTGTGAGTGCAAAGATGGGGACATGAGAGAGGTGTAAATGCAAGAGATGGGGACACGAGAGAGGTGTGGATGCAAAGAAGGGGACATGAGAGAGGTGAAGATGCAAGAGATGGGGACACGAGAGAGGTGTGGGTGCAAGAGATGGGGACACCAGGGAGGTGTGGGTGCAAGAGATGGGGACACGAGAGAGGTGTGGGTGCAAGAGATGGGGACACGAGAGAGGTGTGGGTGCAAGAGATAGGGACACAAGAGAGGTGCGGGTGCAAGAGATGGGGACATAGGAGAGGTGTGGGTGCAAGAGATGGGGACATGGGAGAGGTGTGGGTGCAAGTGATAGGGATGCAAGAGAGTGTGGGTGCAAGAGAATGGGACGCAAGAGAGGTGTGGGTGCAAGAGATGGGGACATGAGAGAGGTGTGGGTGCAAGAGATGGGGACACGAGAGAGGTTTGGGTGCAAGAGATGGGGACACGAGAGAGGTGTGGGTACAAGAGATGGGGACACGAGAGAGGTGTGGAGTGCAAGCGATGGGGACATGAGAGGTGTGAGTGCAAAGATGGGGACACAGAGAGGTGTGAATACAAGAGATGGGGTCATGAGAGTGGTGTGGGTGCAAGAGATGAGGACACGAGAGAGGTGTGGGTGCAAGAGATGGGGACACGAGAGGTGTGGGTGCAAGAGATGGGGACACGAGAGAGGTGTGGGTGCAAGAGATAGGGACACGAGAGAGGTGTGGGTGCAAGAGATAGGGATATGAGAGAGGAGTGGGTGCAAGAGATGGGGACATGGGAGATGTGTGGGTGCAAGAGATAGGGATGCGAGAGAGGTGTGGGTGCAAGAGAATGGGAAGCAAGAGGTGTGGGTGCAAGAGATGGGGACGAGAGAGGTGTGGGTGCAAGAGATGGGGACATGAGAGAGGTGTGGGTGCAAGAGAATGGGACACAAGAGAGGTGTTGGTGCAAGAGATGGGGACGCGAGAGAGGTGTGGGTGCAAGAGATGGGTGCGTGAGAGAGGTGTGGGTGCAAGAGAATGGGACACGAGAGAGGTGTGGGTGCAAGAGATGGGGACATGAGTGAGGTGTGGGTGCAAGACATGGGAACATAAGAGGTGTGGGTGCAAGAGATGGGGACACGAGAGAGGTGTGGGTGAAAGAGATGGAGACACGAGAGAGGTGTGGGTTTAAGATGGGGACACGAGAGATGTGTGGGTGCAAGAGATGGGGACACGAGATGTGTGGGTGCAAGAGATGGGGAGGCGAGATAGGTGTGGGTGCAAGAGATGGGGACACGAGAGAGGTGTGGGTGCAAGACATGGGGAGGCGAGATAGGTGTGGGTGCAAGAGATGGGGACATGAGAGAGGTGTGGGTGCAAGAGATGGGAGGCGAGATAAGTGTGGGTGCAAGAGCTGAGGACATGAGAGAGGTGTGGGTGCAAGAGATGGGGACACAAGAGAGGTGTGTGTGCAAGAGATAGGGACACAAGAGAGGTGTGGGTGCAAGAGATGGGGACACGAGAGAGGTGCGGGTGCAAGAGATGGGGACGCGAGAGAGGTGTGGGTGTAAGATGGGGTCACGAGAGAGGTGTGAGTGCAAAGATGGGGACGCGAGAGAGGTGTGGGTGCAAGAGATGGGGACATTAAAGGTGTGGGTTCAAGAGATGGGGACACAAGAGAGGTGTGGATGCAAGAGAAGGGGACACGAGAGGTGTGGATGCAAAGATGGGGACATGAGAGTGTTGTGGGTGCAAGAGATGGGGACACGAGAGGGGTGTGGGTGCAAGAGATGGGGACACGAGAGAGGTGTGGGTGCAAGAGATGGGGACACAAGAGAGGTGTGGGTGGAAGAGATGGGGACGTGAGAGAAGTGTGGGTGTAAGAGATGGGGATGCGAGAGGTGTGAGTGCAGGAGATGGGGACATGAATGGTGTGGGTGCAAGAGATGGGGACACGAGAGGGTGTGGGTGTAAGAGATGGGGACACAAGAGGTGTGGGTGCAAGAGATGGGGACATGAATGGTGTGGGTGCAAGAGATGGGGACGCGAGAGAGTGTGAGTGCAAGAGATGGGGAAGCGAGAGGTGTGAGTGCATAGATGGGGACACAAGAGGTGTGGGTGCAACGATGGGGATGCGAGAGAGGTGTGGGTGCAAGAGATGGGGACGCGAGAGGGGTATGAGTGCAAGAGATGGGGACATAAGAGATGTGGATGCAAGAGTTGGGGACATTAAAGGTGTGGGTGCAAGAGATGGGGACGCAGAGAGGTGTGAGTGCATAGATGGGAACACAAGAGGTGTGGGTGCAAGAGATGGGGACATGAGAGAAGTATGGGTGCAAGAGATGGAGACACGAGAGAGGTGTGGGTGCAATAGATGGGGACACAAGAGGTGTGGGTGCAAGAGATGGGGACACGAGAGAGGTGCGGGTGTAAGAGATGGGGACACGAGAGAGGTGCGGGTGCAAGAGATGGGGTGGCGAGATAGGTGTGGGTGCAAGAGATGGGGACACGAGAGAGGTGTGGGTGCAAGAGATGGGGAGGCGAGATATGTGTGGGTGCAAGAGATGGGGATATGAGAGAGGTGTGGATACAAAGAGATGGGGTCATGAGAGTGGTGTGGGTGCAAGAGATGAGGACACGAGAGAGGTGTGGGTGCAAGGGATGGGGACACGAGAGAGGTGTGGGTCCAAGAGATGGGGACACGAGAGAGGTGTGGGTGCAAGAGATGGGGACATGAGAGAGGTGTGGGTGCAAGAGACGGGGACATGAGAGAGGTGTGGGTGCAAGAAATGGGGACGCAAGAGAGGTATGGGTGCAAGAGAATGGGACCCAAGAGAGGTGTGGGTGCAAGTGATGGATACGCGAGAGAGGTGTGGGTGCAAGAGATGGGGACGCAAGAGAAGTGTGGGTGCAAGAGAATGGGACACAAGAGAGGTGTGGGTTGAAGAGATGGGGACATGAGAGAGGTGTGGGTGCAAGAGATGGGGACACAAGAGGTGTGGGAGCAAGTGATGGGGACAAGAGAGAGATGTGGGTGCAAGAGATGGGGACACGAGAGAGGTGTGGGTGCAAGAGATGGGGACATGAGAGAGGTGTGGGTGCAAGAGATGGGGACATGAGAGAGGTGTGGGTGCAAGAGATGGGGACACGGAGAGAGGTGTGGGTGCAAGAAATGGGGACATGAGAGAGGTATGGGTGCAAGAGAATGGGACCAGAGAGGTGTGGGTGCAAGTGATGGATGACACGAGAGAGGTGTGGGTGCAAGAGATGGGGACACAAGAGTGTGGGTGCAAGAGAATGGGACACAAGAGGGTGTGGGTTGAAGAGATGGGGACATGAGAGAGGTGTGGGTGCAAGAGATGGGGACACAAGAGGTGTGGGAGCAAGTGATGGGGACAGAGAGGTGTGGGTGCAAGAGATGGGGACACGAGAGAGGTGTGGGTGCAAGAGATGGGGACATGAGAGAGGTGTGGGTGCAAGAGATGGGGACACGAGAGAGGTGTGGGTGCAAGAGATGGGGACACGAGAGAGGTGTGGGTGCAAGAGATGGGGACACAAGAGAGGTGTGGGTGCAAGAGATGGGGACGCGAGAGAAGTGTGGGTGTAAGAGATGGGGACATGAGAGGTGTGTGGGTGCAAGAGATGGGGACACAAGAGGTGTGGGTGCAAGAAATGGGGACATGAGAGAGGTATGGAGTGCAAGAGAATGGGACCAGGAAGGTGTGGGTGCAAGTGATGGATACGAGAGAGGTGTGGGTGCAAGAGATGGGGACGCAAGAGAGGTGTGGGTGCAAGAGAATGGGACACCAGAGAGGTGTGGGTGCAAGAGATGGGGACACGAGAGAGGTGTGAGTGCAAGAGATGGGGACACAAGAGAGGTGTGGGTGCAAGAGAAAGGGACACAAGGGAGGTGTGGGTGCAAGAGATGGGGACACGAGAGAGGTGTGGGTGCAAGAGATGTGGACGTGAGAGAGGTGTGGGTGCAAGAGATGGGGACGCGAGAGAGGTGTGGAGTGCAAGAATGGGGACACAAGAGAGGTGTGGGTGCAAGAGATGGGGACATGAGAGAGGTGTAGATGCAGAGATGGGGACACGAGAGGTGGGGATGCAAGAGGGAACATGAGAGTGTGAGTGCAAGAGATGGGGACATGAGAGGTGTGGGTGCAAGAGATGGGGACACGAGAGAGGTGTGGAGTTGCAAGAGATGGGGACACGAGAGAGGTGTGGGTGCAAGAGATGGGGACACAAGAGAGGTGTGGGTGCAAGAGATGGGGACACGAGAGAGGTGTGGGTGCAAGAGATGGCAGGACACTGAGAGAGGTGTGGGTGCAAGAGATGGGGACATGGGAGAGGTGTGGAGTGCAAGAGATAGGGATCAGAAGGTGTGGAGTGCAAGAAAGAATGGGATGCAAAGAGGTGTGGGTGCAAGAGAATGGGATGCAAGTGAGGTGTGGGTGGTAGAGATAGGGATGCGAGAGAGGTGTGGGTGCAAGACAATGGGGACGCAAGAGAGGTGTGGGTGCAAGAGATGGGGACATGAGAGAGGTGTGGGTGCAAGAGATGGGGACACGAGAGGGTGTGGGTGCAAGAGATGGGGACACGAGAGAGGTGTGGGTGCAAGAGATGGGGACATAGAGATGGTGTGGGTGCAAGAGATGGGGACATGAGAGGGTGTGGGTGCAAGAGATGGGGACACCAGAGAGGTGTGGGTGCAAGAGATGGGGACACGAGAGGGTGTGGGTGCAAGAGATGGGGACACGAGAGAGGTGTGGGTGCAAGAGATGGGGACACAAGAGTGTGTGGGTGCAAGAGATGGGGACATGAGATAGGTGTGAGTGCAAGATAATGGGGACACAAGAGGTGTGGGTGCAAGAGATGGGGACACGAGAGGGTGTGGGTGCAAGAGATGGGGACACCACAGAGGTGTGGGTGCAAGAGATGGGGACACAAGAGAGTGTGGGTGCAAGAGATGGGGACATCAGAGAGGTGTGGGTGCAGAGATGGGGACACCAGAGAGATGTGGGTGCAAGAGATGGGGACACGAGAGAAGTGTGGGTGCTAAGAGATGGGGATGCGAGGAGGTGTGGGAGCAAGAGATGGAGACATGAGAGGTGTGGGTGTAAGAGATGGGGACATGAGAGAGGTGTGGGTGTAAGAGATGGGGACACGAGAGAGGTGTGGAGTGCAAGAGATGGGGACATGGGAGAGGTGTGGGTGCAAGAGATGGGGACATGAGAGAGGTGTGGAGTGCAAGAGATGGGGACCTGAGAGGTGTGGGTGCTAAAGATGGGGACATGAGAGAGTGTGGGTGCAAGAGATGCGGACACGAGAGAGTGTGGAGTGCAAGAGATGGGGACACATGAGAGGGTGTGGAGTGCAAGAGATGGGGACGAGAGAGAGGTGTGGGTGCAAGAGATGGGGACACGAGAGGGGTGTGGAGTGCAAGAGATGGGGACATGAGAGGGGTGTGGGTGCAAGAGATGGGACACGAGAGAGGTGTGGAGTGCAAGAGATGGGGACACGAGAGAGGTGTGGGTGCAAGAGATGGGGACACAGAGAGGTGTGGAGTGCAAGAGATGGGGACATGAGAGAGGTGTGGAGTGCAAGAGATGGGGACACAAGAGAGGTGTGGAGTGCAAGAGATGGGGACACGACGAGAGAGTGTGGGTGCAGAGATGGGGACACCAGAGAGGTGTGGGTGCAAGAGATGGGGACACGAGAAGGTGTGGGTGCAAGAGATGGGGACAC